>PVJN01031639.1:0-24717 GCA_004026805.1 Lasiurus borealis | reverse complement strand
TTGTCTGATAGTTAGTACTTGTCCGTTTACTTTATACCCCTCTTCCTCTCTCCTCTTCCTTGTGGGTTTATGCATTTTAAAAGTAGCATTTCAAGAAGGAGCCAAATTACATATCTGTGATAAATCCCCGTCTTCTGCCGCCTCCCCCCCCAGCATGGCTTCCCAATGGTCCCAACACCTGTGTTGACTTGTTTGCCTTTCTCCCGCTAGTCTGCAATGCCAGCTTTATCCTACACCAAATATAAATCCCATTTTTCTGTGTGTCCTACTGCTGAGCTCTCACTTCTGTTTCAGTAGATATTTATTGAGTATATTACATGGGCCAGGTTCTGACCTGGGCATTGGAGGTAAAAGCACCATATAAAACCAAGGCCCCTCCTCACGGAAAGCACATTCTAGTGAAAGGAGACAGGCAATAAACAGGTAATGTTATGTAGTGATAAGTACTGGGAAGAAAAATAAAGCAGAGTCTGGCATGGCCTGTGAGAGTCTGAGCTACTGAAGGGAAGTTGGCCAGAGAAGCACTATCTTGGGAGGTGTCATTGAGTAGACTCACTCTCCAATGAATTGGAAACTCCAGCCATGCGTAGATCTTTAGAGGTGGGGGGTGTTCAGGCAGAGGATAAAAAGAGCCAAGACCTTGAGATGAAAACAAGTTGGACGAGTTTGAGAAATAACAAGAGCAGTGTGGCTGGATCCCTGCAGGCAAAGGGGAGAGTGATACATGGGGCCAGATACCAGGGCTGGAAGGCCATGGCAAAGAGCATGCATTTTATTCCACAAACAATGGGAAATCATTGCAGAGTTGAGAATAGTGGAATGGAGACACAGCATCACCGGGTTTTAAAAGCATGCTAGTGGTGGTTTTTGTAGAGAACAGACAATTGGAGGAGGCAACAGTTAGAAGGCTATGCCCTGATGCAGGGAGAGAGAATGGTGACTTGGACTAACTTGGGATGAGGTAGATGAGGGGAAGAAGCAGTTGGTTCTATTTTGAAGGCAGAGCCAACAAAACAGATGGCTGAAGGACTGGATGAGAAAGAGCAACTGGAGGAGTGGCAATGATTAATTGATCTTGACTAGATACTTGACATAAATTATTTTGTTTATTCTTCATAACCATTTGAGAAAAATACCGTTTGAAGAGTAGAGGAAATGAAGGCAGGTAACCTAGTCATTGGAGGAGATAAGGTTTTATTTCTATAGGTTTGTTGCTGGCAGAAATGATGCTCTTTCACAGGCTCGTGAGAAAAGCATTTCGGGGACGCATGCAGGGCAGATTGTGGTGTGGCAAGATTTAGTCTGGAAGGCTGCCCCCGAGTTCTCAGGGTCCAGTCTCCGTCTAATCTTGTCTTCATCAGGACCAAAACAAAGACCCGTGTCAGGAATTTCTGTTTCCTGTTAAAGCTTAGTCCTTCGGAGCCTGCACAATCTGCTGTGGGCCCCGGTTGGCTGCTAGACCAGCATGGTTGCGTGTTCCCAGGCCAGAGAGAAAGCGTGAACAAACGGCCGGTGCCAGTGCGTTACTGGATGGGCGAGAGAACTCTTCTTTGTGTCCTTGGGGATTATATCTTCTTGGATTTGGGAAGGACCAAGGGCTTTCTCAAAATAACCAATCAACTTCCCAAGCTTTTCCAGGCTTCTGATGGATTCACCCCTGACCTGTATCCATTGTTTCCCCAGGCTAGCTGACAGGCCTTTCTGGTCAAGCACTCTCCCTGCGACGTTTTACTTCTATTGCATATGTGCTTCCCTCCACCTGCCCCTCCCAAGCTGATGCTGAGGCTGGGGAAGGAAGGATCTAGCCCATTGGAAAGAGTCCTGGAGTGTATGGGAAGCTGTAGCTTCATGGTGACGCCAACAGGCTCATGCTCCCCAGGTTCATTATGTTTAATAGTGTCTGATTCCCTTTGCTTCCTCTTTAAGTTAACATCTAGTTGCCTGCGCTAACAAGGTCAGTGGTAAAGTCCCCTCTCCCAGTTCTGATTCTGGTCGTTCTGAGTCTTCTCCCTTTTTGTCTTGGTCCGGCTAGCTAAGGGCTTGTCAATTCCTTTTTTTTAGGTTTTGTTCATGTTCTCTGTTTTTCTGTTCTCTCTTTCATTAATTTCTGCTCTGACTTTTAATATATTTTTCCTCCTCCTTGATTAAAGTCTAGTTTGCTCTGCTCTTCTTAGTGTCTTAAAGTGGAAGGTTGTGTTTATTGATTTAAAAACCTTCTTTTTAAAAAACTAAGCGTAACCCTCACCGGTTTGGCTCAGTGGATAGAGCGTCGGCCCACAGACTGAAGGGTCCCGGTTAAATTCTGGTCAACGGCCTGTAACTTGGTTGCAGGCTTGATCCCCAGTAACGGGTGTGCAGGAGGCAGCTGATCGGTATTCCTCTCATCCATGTTTCTAACTCTCTATCCCTCTCCCTTCCTCTCTATCAAAATCAATAAAATGTACTTTTTAAAAAAGTAAGCATTCTCAGTGGTTAGAGTATGGGCTTGCACACCGGAAAGTCTCAGGTTCAATTCCTGGTCCAGGGCATGTGCCTGGGTTGCAAGTCTGATCCCCATCCCAGGTTGGGATCCCTATGGGAGGCTACCAATTGATGTATCTCTGTCACATCAATGTTTCTCTCTCTTCCTCATTCCCCTCGAAAACTCAATGGAAAAAATATCCTCACTCCTTAGTTGAGGATTGAAAAAGAAAAAGTAGCTCTAGCTGATTTGGCTCAATGGATAGAGCATCAGTCTGCAGACGGAAGGGTCCTGGGTCCAATTCCAGTCAAGGTCACATGCCCAGGTGCAGGCTTGATCCTCAGTGGGGGGTGTGGAGGAGACAGCCGATCAATGATCCTCTCTCATCATTGATGTTTCTGGCTTTCTCTCCTCTCCCTTCCTCTCTGAAATCAATAAAATTCCTGGTCCAGGCACATGCCCTAGTTATGGGGTTGGTCCCTGTTGGGGGTTGTGCATGAGGCAACTGAACAATGTTTTTTAAAATATATTTTTATTTATAAAAACGTATTGGGTGATTAGTTAATAAGGATAGGTTTTTAAATATGAGAATATAAGACTATCTCCATGGTGCACATGAAGCCCAGAGGCCAGAGGTTGGGGCTCCAGGCCAAGCTGGAGCAAGGGGATAAGTCTAGAGATTTGAGTGGGATTCTGGGTGTAGAACTGACAAGGTTTGCGGAGAGACTGGGAAACAGAGGAAACATTGGAGAAAGAGCAGGGACCAGGCTAGGTAGAGAGGAAATCAGCTCACATTTGAGCACTGAAGATGAGCATTTATGAGTGGGCCTCAGCGGCCCTGGTTGAGTGTGGAAACTGATTCTGTAGCTCGGGGATTCTGCTGGGAGAGGGGCCAAAAAAGGCCACCCCCCTGTCCTCATGTCTATGGCTCAGTGGGGAGAGGGAACAGCCTTCTTGAGGGGGACAGTTAGGGATGGCATGGAGGAACCCTGGGAGAGGAAGTAGCCATCTCTTCATGACTTCTCCTACATACACTCCCTTACCTGTTTATCTCTTCTCCCAGACCTGAGAGTGGGGGATTAGTGACTAAGGGATAAGGGTCTGACCCACCTGGTGTGAATTCTGATTCTGAAGTTCCCTAGCAGTGTGATCCTGAATAGGCTGCTTAACCTTTTTGATCATCAATTTTTTTTTTATACACCATTAAGAGAAATGACTCATATGGTACTTCTTTTTTTTTTTTTAATATATTTTATTGATTTTTTACAGAGAGGAAGGGAGAGGGATAAAGTCAGAAACATCGATGAGAGGGAGAGACATTGATCAGCCGCCTCCTGCACGCCCCCTACTGGAATTGTGCCCACAACCAATGTACGTGCCCTTGACCAGAATTGAACCCAGGACCCCTCAGTCCGATGTCCCATCCACAGAGCCAAACCGGTTTTGGCCATTTTTAGTTTTTTGAGGAAACTCCATACTGTGGCTGCCCCAGTCTACATTCCTATCAGCAGTGCCTGAGGGTTCCTTTTTCTCCACATCCTCGCCAACACATGTTGTTTGTTGATTTGCTGATGATAGCCGTTCTGACAGGTCTGAGATGATATCACATTGTCATTTTGATTTGCATCTCTCGGATAATTAGTGATTTTGAGCATGGTTTTATATGTCTTTTGGCCTTCCTTCTGTCTTCTTTCAAAAAGTTTCTATTTAGGTCCATTGCCCATTTTCTGAATTGATTGTTTATCTTCCTTTTGTTAAGTTGTACGAGTTCCCTGTAAATGTTGGAGATTAAGCCCTTATCAGTGATAACATTGGCAAATATGTTCTCCCACGCAGTGGGCTTTCTTATTGTTTTGTTGATGGTTTCCTTTGCTGTGCAAAAGCTTTTTATTTTGATGTAGTCCCATTTGTTTATTTTCCTTTAGTTTCCATTGCCCTATCAGTGGTCAGCAAATTCATTAGTCAACAGAGCCAAATATCAGCAGTGCAATGATTGAAATTTCTTTTGAGAGCCAAATTTTTTAAACTTAAACTTCTTCTAACACCACTTCTTCAAAATAGATTTGCCCAGGCTGTGGTATCTTGTGGAAGAGCCACACTCAAGGGGCCAAAGAGCTGCATGTGGCTCGAGAGCCGCAGTTTGCCGACCACGGTCCTAGGTCACAGTGGTTGGCAAACTGCAGCTCGTGAGCCGTGGTTTGCTGCTCTGTTGACTAATGAACTTGCTGACCACTGACCTAAACTCTCGCTTCCAATAATTACAGGCTGTTTTTCCTTTTGATTAAGCCCCTGTGAAGAAATTCCTTTGGCATATGTCTGAGATTTTGCTGCTTGTGGATTCCTCTAGTATTTTTATGGTTTCCTGTCTTATATTTAAGTCCTTTATTCATTTTGAGTTTATTTTTGTGTATAGTGTAAGTTGGTTTCATTTTTTTGCATGTTATCTGTCCAATTTTCCCAGCACCTTTTATTGAAAAGACTGTCTTGACTCCATTGTATGTTCATGCCTACTTTGTCGAATAGTAATTGGGCATAGTGGTTTGGGTCTATTTCTGGGTTCTCTATTCTATTCCATTGGTCTATATGTCTTTCTTGTGCCAGTACCAGGCTTTATGCAATAATAGCTTGATATCTGGTATTGAGATCCCACCTACTTTATTATTCTTTCTCAGGATTGCTGCAGTTATATAAGGTCTTTTTTTTTATTCTAATTTGTTCTAGGTCTGTGAAATATGCTGTTGGTATTTTATTTTTTATTTTTTTATTTTATTGATTTTTTTACAGAGAGGAAGGGAGAGGGATAGAGAGTTAAAAACATTGATGAGAGAGAGATATTGATCAGCTGCCCCCTGCACGCCCACTACTGGGGATGTGCCCGCAACCAACATACATGCCCTTGACCGGAATCAAACCTGGGACCCTTCAGTCCGCAGGCCGTCGCTCTATCCACTGAGCCAAACTGGTTTTGGCCTGCTGTTGGTATTTTAATGAGGATTTCATTGAATCTGTAGATTGCTTTGGGTAGTATGGACATTTTGATGATGTTGATTCTACCAGCCCATGAACACAGTATGTTCTTCCATCTGTTTATGTCTTCCTCTATCTCTTTTTTCAATGTCCTGTAGTTTTTCTGCATATAGGTCTTTTACCTCCTTAGTTAAGTTTATTTCTAGGTATCTTAATTTTTTTGGTGCGATAGTAAATGGGATTTCTGTTTTAGTCTCTCTTTCTGTAAGTTGGAGTATAAGAAAAATGCTACTTGTTTGTAGCCATTTCTATTTTTTGTGCCTGTGTTCTTCTTACCTTTTTATTTCTTCTTTTTACGGCATTCCCTTTAGCATTTCTTGCATTGCTGGCTTGGTAGTGGTAACACGCCCTTAGCCTTTTTTTTTTTTTTGTCTGTGGAGCTCCCTTCAATTTTGATTGATAGTCTTGCTGGATAGAGTATTCTTGGTTCAGTCCCTTGTTTTGCATCACTGTATACCTCTTTCCATTCCCTTCTAGCTTGATATGTTTCTGTTGAGAAAGCATTTGATAATCTGATGGGGGATCCTTTGTAGGTAACTCTCTGTCTCTCTCTTGCAGCCCTTATGATTCTCTCTTTGTTGTTAACATTTGCCATTATAATTATGATGAGCCTCAATTTCTTTACTTGTAAAATGGGTATCTTATTCTTTTTGCCTACGTGTGACTTTTGCTCCCTTTCTCCCTTACTAAAAAATGCAGTTAGTTATTTCCCTGTTACTTTGTAATGTGCCCATATTGTGGATGGAAGGGGATGGTGCAAAGCGTGGCTCTTCGGCACTCCAGACTGAAGGTTCTCTTCACTTATATGCTTGAGGACTCCATGGGTCTGGGTCCACTGATCCCTTGAGCATCTAGATAAAAGACGAAAGTTTTATGTGGTCTGAAGAGGAAGCAGAGTATCCTTGAGCATCTTGGAGCAGGAGGCATCTTGCAGGACCCAGAGGCAGCTGGTGTCCAGGAAAGTAGATTGGGCTGGGAATTGAATTGTTCCTCCCAAATTCTCTGGGTGACTTTGGGCGACCCCTAGTGGCGAAGTGTGATAACACACACCATCCTGGCAAGGATGGGTTTTCAGCTGGTCCTTTTGCTGCAGGCACCACATAAACATTGCTTCAGTATATTCTTGCATTGTGACATTAATTTGGATGCAGTCTTGGCATTTTCTTTTATATCATTGTGTTCATGAAGTGAACTTCATTTACCGGCAAGTCCAGTGTGTCTTGTTACTTATCATGTGTTACTATTCACTGATACCATTTTTTCTTAGCTTTTAGGATTTTTGTCCTTTCCAGAGCTTGTGAATTTCTATTAGAATCCTCTAAACTGTATTTACATAACAAAAATGTTCCTCTCTTATAAAACAATGTTAAGATTACATTTGGTACGTGTATTTTAGATTTCATTTTATGTAATAACTTTTAAAAAAATAGCCCTTTCTGTGTACCAGGCACTGTTCTATATATTTTATAGCTATAAACTTATTTATCCTTATAACAGCTCTGTGTGGTGGATGTTATTATCACCATCTATAAAGGAGAAACTGGGCCTCAAAGACAATAAGTAGTGTGCTCCAATTAACAAAGTTAATAAATGGCAGAACTAGGATTGCAGCCTAATTTTGTTCTCTTAATTCTGCTGTTGTATTTCTTCTGATCTCAAAATTATTTCCCCAGAACTTTCTATGTAATACTGAGGTGTATCTTATGTATTTTTGTATCTTACTCATAAGCCAATAAATATGATACTATATATATATACTTGTTGTTGTTGTTAATCCTCACCCTAGGATATTTTTTTCCATTAAGAGAGAGTGGAAGGAGCGAAGGGAGAAGAAGAGGGAGAGAAACATCAATGTGAGAGAGACACATTGATTGGTTGCCTCCCGCTCATGCCCTGAGTGGGCTGGGGAACAAACCTGCAACCCAGGTAAGTACCCTTGACCAGGAATTGAACCCCTAACCCTTGGGTTTGCAGACCAACACTCTAACCACCGAGCAACACCAGCCAGGGCAAGTATGATACTATCAGCAGAACTTAACCCCACTTAACTCGGGTTTGAACACCAGTACTTCTTCAAGGTGACCATTGGCCCCCAAAGCCTCTTCTGTAAAATGGAGTGTCATATGAAGAATTATGAGTTGTTTACATTTCTTTCATCAGATTTATTTTGATGTATAAAATATGTCCTGGAATATCCTCCTTCCCACCAAGTTTAGCACAGATCCACTCTAAAATGTTTTCTTTGGCTCCTTGAAAAATGTATGTACAATACCTTAAAATCCTGTGCATGCTTAAAAAAATTTCAAATTTCAGTTATTGGGAGATAGCTCTCAGTCTCCCCCCCCCAACCCCCCACACACATGTGTGCATTGTTTTTAATATCTAACCATTGAATGTTCAGTTTATTGCATCAGAGTGCCACATGGTATTCCACAGCAAGCATCCATCACATTGTCACATTTAACTTATTTATTCCCCTGGCAACAGTCTCTTAGGTTCCTCCAACACCCTGCTGCCTCAGTGTCGCTGCAGGGCACTTGCTCTCCTGCTCCTCCAGGCCATGCTTACAGTAGACGGGCTGAGTCCTGAGGGATTCACTCATTCACAGGTGCTGTCCGGTGCTGTCCTGCCTGGCGTCTGTCTCCCATCATGCAGTGTGTGAGGATTCTCTTCCTCGGCATCTCTGATGTCCTATACTTTTGTCATATCCATTTCATATAAATGGAATCATAGAATATAGCCTTTCGAATTCGCTGTTAGCATAATGTCTTTGCGGTTGTTTCACTCATGTTGTATACCTTTAGGCAGTTGGTTACTTTTTATTTATGGAGGATGACTGTACCACAGTTAGCTTATCTTGGCTTATCCATTTACTTTGTGAAGGATATTTGCCTTGTTTCCATTTTTTTTATGACCTCGACAGTTTTGAGTGTACTGGTTAGGCATTTTGTGGAATGCCTGAGCCGTATCTAACTTCTTGAGCATTATGCTTTGAGCTTCGTAGGAAATCCCGCTGTGATGCTCAGTGGACTGGCCTGTCAGCGCCAAGGAAAGTGCTGTCTGTGAAGGGGTCTCATGGGCTGTTTGAGGCACACCTTTTTCTGGCCCCTGGAGTGAATTTTAAGAATCAATAAAATTTTACCTTTACTGACTATTTCGTGCCTTTGCCATCTCCCTCTCTCCCATATTCTGACTCTGTGCTGGTGTTATCCGTGCTGTTTCCCAATGCTGGCAGCAATGATTGACAATTGTTTTTTGTTTTTTTAAAATATATTTTATTGATTTTTTTACAGAGAGGAAGGGAGAGGGATAGAAAGTCAGAAACATCGATGAGAGAGAGACATCAATCAGCTGCCTCCTGCACGCCCCACACTGGAGATGTGCCCGCAAGCAAGGTACATGCCCCCGACCGGAATTGAACCCGGGACCTTTCAGTCCGCAGGCCGACGCTCTGTCCACCGAGCCAAACCGGTCTCCACGACAATTGGTTTTATGGTCTATTTGTTGATGTCTATCAGGGACAGTGGGGCGTCTTTTCTCTATCAGTTGGAAGATGAGAATCGGATGTTAGTGTTTTGTTGTTTTTTTGATAGTTTGCCTATTTGTGAGCTAAAATCACTTAAGAAAATATTGAGAGAAATAGAGTTAGGAAGCATTGAAAGGGGAATAGCCTGCTGAGATTTGGCCAGTGAGTTTTTGTGTTTCTTTGTTTACTTTGGCATGGGCTGAGATTGAAGAGCTAAAGCTAAAAGTTTTCATAGTGTTTCTATGAGTCTGAAATATTCCTACCTCCATAATATGCTAATTAGTAAGTGAAATTGTAACAAGCAGGTTTGTTTGGTTTATTGGAACTAATAGGTCTTACATAAATATAAGGCAATATAAAAATTTCCAGAAAATAAAGACTTGGAAGTTCCTTTTTTTCTTTTTATTGCATTTATTGCGGTGTGACATTGGTTAATAAAATTATATAGGTTTCTGGTATACAATTCCATAATATATCACCTGTGTATTGTATTGTGTGTTCACTACCCTAAGTCAAGTCTCCTACCATCACCATTATCCCCTTTTTACCATCTTCTATCTTCCCCCACCCCTTTCCCTCTGGTAATTATCATACTACTGTCTCTATGTATGAATTTTTTTTTTCTTAACCCCTTCACCGTTTTTACTTCTCTCTTTCCTTCCCCACTCTGACAGCTATCAGTCTGTTTTCTATGAGTCTGTTTCTATTTGTTAGTTTATTCTGTTCATTAGATTCCACATTTGAGTGAAATCATATGGTACTTGTCTCTCGCTGGCTGGCTTATTTCACTTAGCATAATGCTCTTATGGCCCATCCATGCTGTTGCAAAGGATAAGATTTCCTTCATTTTTTATGGCTAAATAGTATTCTATTGTATGTACCACAGATTTTTTTTAGCAAGGTATTTTCTAAAGTGTCTTTTTACTACCACTACTTTTTTAAAATCCTTACCCAAGAATATTTTCTCCATTGCTTTTCAGAGAGAGTGGGAAGCAGGGGTGAGGAGAGAGAGAAAAATTGGTAAGGTGGGGACTGAACCTGCAACCCAGGTAGGTGCCCTTGACTGGAAATCGAACCCGTGACCCTTCAGTGCCTGGGCAGACTCTCTAACCACTTAGTGACACTGGCCAGGGAGGACTTACTACCTTTACTTTTATCTCGTTTTTTAGAACATGTAGAAAGATACATATTTCAAAGAAGTACTTGGCATTGTCAACTATTATACAATAATGAGGAATAAAATGCACACATAAAACAATGGTTATAATATGAAAATGTCTTCTAAATATGACCAGTCTGGCATAGAACCTTCTTTTCTTCCTCCTCAAGGTCTTCTCTTCAGGTCTTCTAACTCACGGGGAAACATGGATGTGTGTCACTCCTGATGCCGCATGCCTTTTCTAGAGGTAGTCAGACAATTCCATCCCAAAGTCATTTCCAGAAGACGTTTCTTTTAAAAAATGGGCATTTGCAAGAAGTGTCTCTCAGTAATTGCTGCAGTCCTCTCTGGGCGCACTCTCGGCCTTTCGCAGTTCCCTTGAGTTTCTGTGCGCTCCTCTCTTTTCCTGACAGACCAGACTCCCCGCTACGAGTCTGAGTCCACAGGATCTCACCCAGAACTGGAGTTCACTGCAGTTGGAACTGGAATTCAGCATAGTCGGGAGTTTCCGTCTCCCTCCCACTAGAGAAAGCCAGCCAGACACTGAGCTGCCTGTCCTCTCCTTGCGCGGGTCTCCATACATCAGCTTTTTGCAGCTCCTCGGAGTCTCAGTGAGCCCCTCTCTTTCCTTCTAGTTGTAGAATTTCCACTCAGCCAGCTTTCTTGTGATTCTGGATGATGTCCATTCTGTCTTTTAGTTGTAGTTTTGAAATTGTTGTGCGAGGCAGCAGTGTAGGTGTTTACCTATGCCGCCATCTTGGTTTCTCCCCTCCTTTGCCCCTTTAAATTGGGTTCTCTTTATTGAGTTTGTGATTGATTTATATATGTCTTATGAGATATATGATTTACAAATATTTTACTTTCACTTCCTTTGTGTGGATTACTCTATTCAAATTTTCTGTTGTGTCTTGTACTTCTACCTATATTTTCTTTTCCTTCCTTCCTTCCTTTCTCCCTCCCTCCCTCCCTCCCTCCCTCCTTCCCTCCCTTTCTTCCTTCTTTCTCTCTCTCTTTCCTCCCTCCCTCCCTCCCTCCCTCCCTCCCTCCCTTCCTTCCTTCTTTCCTTCCTTTCTGGCTGCTTCTCATTTATTTTTCACTTGGTGCAAGGCACATGGTTACGGGGTGTTAGGCAGGCAGGCCTTGGGTAGTAAAGAGTAGGGCTCTCTCAACTTCCTTTTGGTGTTTTGCTATAAAATAACCCAACTGAGTCTGCTTGTTGCAGCCTGTCTAATCTACATGAGGTGAGGTGAGGAGAGGGAAGGGAAGAGGGAGTTGAAGGGGGAGGCGGGAGGGGCTCAGAGAGCCTAGCGCCTCTGGAAGTCTGGTGGCGGCCACTCAGGATGGGGCCCAGCCTTGGCTTTGCCAGGCTGGCCACCAGGCTGCTTCCTTGTGGCTTCCCGAGCCAGGCCACAGGTGATCACGCTGCTGGTGGCCTGGGGAGATTCCGAGTGCTCTGGGGACTCCAACACTGTGGCCTTGAATGGGAAAGTGGACTTCCCAAAAAGAAGCTTGCCCACCAGTGACCTGGGTCGGCTTTGGGGAGACCCGGGTGGGGGGGGATGGCTTCTCCAGGGTACTCCCTTGGCACTTCCACAGAAGCTGTGACTGGAAGTGGAACCCAGGCGGCGACGGTAGTAGTCGAGGGTGAGAGTGAGCCGCTGGTGGGGATGGCTGCCATGCTCTTGCTTGTGGACCAGTGGAAACCTCTGCGCGTGATCACGGTGGTGGGAACGGAGGGAGCCCATTAGCAAAGGAGACAGCGGGAGGCCACACCACCACCGAGATGTGAGGAGATGCGCATGCACCGATCTTCACCTGTATTTTCAAAAGGCTTGTGTTGTGTTCTCTTTTTACCCTTTGTTAACTTAAACTTTATACCTAGTTACCAGTTATCTATATTAAGTAATCTCTGTTGAAATAACCAGTGTGGTTCTCTCTTATTGAATCCTGTGCCTGCTTTTTTTACTTGACATGTTGGTGAAATGTATCCGTGCCGATGCTCGGAGCTGTGGTTCATTGTCATTCCTTCGTGCATTCTGGTGGGCAGATTGGGTTGTTTCTAGACTAGGGCTAGTATAGTGTTGCTGCTGTGAGCATTTTGCACCTGCCTTTTTGGTGAGCATGTGTCCACATTTCTGTTGGGTATGTACATAGGAGAAGAATTGCTGAATCCTAGGGTAGATGTCTGTTCAGCTTTAGCCAAAGTTTTCCAAAGTGGTTGTACCTGTTTGTACCCCTTCTGTAGTGTGTGAGAATAGGTGTTTCCCCATTCTCATCCTCACCAGTCCGTGGTATTGGGACTGTTTTCACTGTAGCCCCTTCAGTGGGTGTCAGCTCCGCTTAGTGAGTCCCTCTTTCCCCCACTGATCTGTCACCTTTGTCATATAACAAGTTCCACAAATGGGTGTGTCTGTTTCTGGACTCTCAATTCCATTGATACATTTGTCTGTCCCTCCACCAATGTGGTTAGGGAACCACATGTCCCTGCCTTCTTCCAGGAAAGCCTTTGGTTTCCACAGAATGACCTGTGACCCTGGTGTCAGGCCTGTGTGGCCAGTGATCTGGGACTCCCTCAGGGCCAGCTGCAGTGAGTGGGTAGTCAGGCTCAGCACTGGGTTGAGCTGAGGGTCACTCAGGGCACCTAGTCTAGGGCCAGGGTCAAGGGTGTGGCTGGGACTGAACCTGGGGTCGGACTTGGGGCCCAGTTGGAGCTGGCTCTGTGTGGAGTTGAGGTCAGGGACTCATGGGGCTCAGTTTGGAGGCAAGAGGGGTTTCCTGGGGTTCTGACTAGGGCCTGGTGCTGGGGCAGAGCAGAGGTTGCCGGAGGTTAGGGCCGCCTGGGCCAGGGTGGGTCCCCTTAGTGCTCCACACTCCTTTGGTGCTGATCTCTGGCCGTGACTGTGTGCTGTGGCTGATGGCTCTGGGTGACCCTCAGGAAAGTCAGTAGGACGAAGCCAGGCAGGCCCTCACCTGCTCCCTGACCTTTGCTGGGGTCAGGTGGGGCGTGTCCAGTCCTGGCCTGAGCCTCCTGGAGGGACCCGAAGGTGGGGTCAAGCCCTCCCTGTGCACCACTTACACTAGGTGACCTTAGGCAGTCCCTGCCCGTCTTAGTTCTTGGTTCATTCTGGCAGTATTTCCATTCCTCCTAAGCCCCAGGCACTGTTGTCAGTGTCCCCATCATTCAAATCAAGAGGGATCCCAGCTCTGCCAGACTCACTGCATGTGCAAAAAGCTGTGCCAGCTGGATTGCTAGTCACGTGACTGAAAGGACCCTCTAGCCATGGTGGGTGCAGTACAGAGCACCCCTGGCAATCTGTGAAACCAGCTCATTCCCACCTCCACCCTGGAGCCACTGTGGCCCCCTCAGCTTCCAAAGACTTTGTTTTTCCAGGAACACTGAGGTGACCCTGGAGATGCAGGCTCTAGTCTTAAAGGTCATATGACCTTGACCCCTGCCCCTGCAGGGGCCCAGAACCTCCTCTGGGATTTGCTATGGTGATTCCTGTAGTTCCTCCCCACTCCGCCCTCTACCTCCCAGGAGGCTGTGTCCTCAGCACCTCTATCCACTCCCTGATGCTGGTCTGGTCGCACTTGGACCCTGGAGTGGGGGGTGGAGGGAAGGAATGAGCAGCCATTGGGGATGGGGGAGAGGGTGTTTGGAGTCTCTTGGGCCCTTAATCTCACAGACCACAGACACAGGGACCAAAGCAGTGTTCAGCCTTCTATTAGACTCCGCCTCTCGGAGAAGCCCACTCCCCGTGGGTGGGGTGTTCTGGGGCAGGGCAGAGGGGGGCTCTGTCACCCTGTCCTCTGGAGGACCGTGTGTGGTGAGGTTCGTGAGTTTGTGGCAGTGTTTGGGAAAGGGCTTCGTGCCCCCCATGGGATGCCCTTGAAGTGGTGCAGGCCCTTCCTGTGGGGACAGCCGGGGATGGGAAGGCAACAGCTGAGCCTGGGCTCTCATTCGGGGCCTTCCTTTGGCACCTTCAGGCCCAGCCCTCCGGCCCAGCTCCCTAGATGATCCTTTCTTGGAGGGTCACAGTGGGCACACCTGCCCCACAGTGGCTGTGTGATTCTTGCCTGGCACTGCCTCTCTGGGCCTCTTTCCTCCACTGGGAGCTGGGCCCTAACCCCTCAGAGGGAGGCTTCCCTGAGTGGGTCCCCTGGGCATGAGCAGGTGCAGACTGTGTGTGTGTGGAGCAGGTGATGGGGACGGGGGCCTGCACACGGGGGGCTTGGGAGGCTAGTCGTCTTTGTCCTTGGCACCATGTTTGAGGATGCGGGTGAACTCCACGTAGTTGAAGTTGCCTTTCTTGTCAATGGGTGCCTCGCGGTACATCTCGTCCACTTCCTCATCTGTGAAGCGGTCACCCATGGTGGTGAGCAGCTCCCGAAGATGGTCCTCGTGGATAAAACCTGGGGGTGGGGCCAAGGTACATGAGGGACAGGGACTCAGGCTGGGACACAGCCAACATCCCCCACCTCTCAGCACTCCCATCAGTCCTTGTAGACCTTGTAGCCGATTGGGTTGGGAGGGGGTTGCAGGAAATGACACAGCCCTGGCCCCTCTGGTCAGTTTTAGCTCGCCAGGGCCCCAGAAGGTAGAGTTTTGCAGCGGGGTTGTCTGGGAGGTATTTCTGTGGGGAACTTGGGGCTCAGTGTTGGGGTCCTGCTTTTAGAGCATGAGCCCCAGGGTTCTACGGGCCGAATTCGAATGCTGATTCCCCTTCTTGCTAGCTGTGTGACTTGGGGCAAGTTACTCACCCTCTCTGCTGTTTGAACTGGAGAATGGGAGTGAAAGCCGTGCTGTGAAAGCAGTGGTCCCCAAGAAACTGCCGAACCTACCACCGCCAGCCTCACTCTGGCCTGTCCCTGGGAAAAACTAGCTGTGGGACAGGAAGTCCTGGAGATTTGAGGATATGGGATGGTGTCTGTACCTTGTTGGCCAAAAGGGCCTGAAATCGTTTGGTTTCTGGAAGGATCTACAGCAGAGACAGAGTGTGTTGGGCCAGCAGGTGAACTCAGAAGTGGGATGTGGATGTGGACTGTTGGGGTTTAGCATTTGGAGAGGGAACAACGTGTCTTTTAGAGTTCTGGTGCCAGAACCAGCAGAGGGGTGATTTCTGTTCTGGCCTGTGGGGGCAGCGGCCCCAGCCCTGTCCAGGCCTCCAGGAGGCTGCCCACCTGAGGCCTCTTCGTCGAAGCAGGCAAAGGCATTGCGGATCACGTCCTCCGGGTCCGTGCCGTTCAGCTTCTCCCCAAACATGGTCAGGAACATGGTGAAGTTGATGGGTCCAGGGGCCTCGCTCATCATGCCCTCCAAGTACTCATCCGTGGGGTTCTTCCCTGTGGCGGGGGAGGCATTCATGCCTGTTGTCATCACCCATCCCCTCCTGCCTCCCTGGCCCTCTCTTCCTGGCCCAGTGTATGAGTCCTACCGACAGATGATAGGACGTTTTATAGACTGGTAGGCATCTTGCTGTCTGACTGCTCTCTCTTTGGGGTTCTCATGGGGGCCTTGATGAGTCCCCTCCTCTGGGCTGGTTATCTGTGGTCAGGAATGCTCTTGAACATGTAAGAGCTACCATCTGCTGACTGCTCACTGTGTCCGGGGCTTTACCTGCCTAATTGCATCTACCTTGGCACCACCCTGTACGGTCAGAATTCCTACACTCGCTTCACGTGTGTGGAACCTGAGGCTCAGAGGTGAGGTGACCTTGCTCACACGGCAAGGAAAGAGGGGAGCTGGCATTCGGACCCAGGCAGCCAGACCCCAGATTCTAGGCACTGTTTCAAAAGTGGTTAAAACAGTGAGGTTTGGTGTCACAAAGGCTCCGTGCCTCAGTTTCCCCTGCCTCTTAGGAGAATTAAGAAGGTGAGGAAGGCAATGGTTGTAAATGCACATAATAATTAGCACAGTCCTATAGACTCTCATCAAATGCTGAGTTCAAATCCCAGCTCTACCACTTAGAAGCTGTGTGACCGAGGGCAAATTACTTAAACCTCTCTGAGCTTCTGTTTCCTCATTTGTTCAAGTGGGAATGACGGTCACATCTACTCAATTGACTTGCTTTGAAATGTACACTCTGATACCTGCAGTGCTGCTGCTGCTTATTTTATTTGCTGCTCTTGTTTTTTAACCTGAAGGCAACGTTCTTAACCAGAGGCGGTGACTGGTCAGGGACCCCCTGACAGGAGCTGCGAAAGGAGTGGGTTTTTCTGCGCGGACACCCAGGGCTGTCACCAAGTCTCTGGGGCTCAGGGCCCTTCTCATAAGTGGGCAGGAAGCTTCGTGTCCCTGTTTCCTCTGAGCCTCACTCACGCTGCTGTGTCCCCAGGGATGCCTGAGGCCTGGAGCATTGACATCAGGACCCAAGCCCCTCCCCGCATCAGGCCTCAGTCCTTCTCCCTGCAGGTGACCTCCTTGGGGAGGGAACCTTCAAGTAAGTCTGGCCGGAAGCTGGGAGAGGTTTGGCGCCCAGGGTGGCCCAGTCCTCCCATCAGACAACACTGTGGGTGCATGAAGGCCACAGGCACCCAATGGGGCCACCCAGCTGTGAGGAGCAGTGCTAGGGAATGACACAGCCTCATGTGGCCCCAGAGCTTCGGGGCTTGAATACCACAGGCTGCCTTCTCTGCTGCCAGAGGCTCCCTCTTCCCCAGCCAGTGTTTGGCCCAGATGCTCCCATCTGGAAACAGGAGGCATCTGGAACTGGGGCTGAGGGTGTCTGGCCTGTGGGGCAGGGCCACAGGCCGGGGTGGTAGTGTCTGGTGGCCTGGCCTTTGGGCTCAGTTTCCCCATCTGAGCAATGGTGAAACTAGATTCCTGAGCCCTTTCAGCGCTAAGATTCCGATTCTGGGGAAGTCACGGGAGTCAGAGAGGCTCTCAGAGCCTGGCACAGGTGACCTCTGAAGGAGCAGAGGTGCTCTGGCCTCCCTTCTCAGCCTCAGTTCCCCATCTGTACAATGGAAAGTCTCTGCAGTTCAGATTTTCTTTTAGTCGCTGACCCCTTTCTTTAAATCAGGTGGGGGAGGTCCGGCCCACGGGCCTTACAAGGCTCACGCAATCATTTGGTCTGGTCCTGCCAAGGCAACCACAGGCGGGACTTGAAACTCAATAAATCTAGGAGCTTTTTCATAGCAACATAAATTTACAGTGGTACCTCGAGATACGAGTTTAATTCGTTCCGTAACCTTGAGGCGTGGGAAACTATGAGACTCTTGAGTCGCGGTAAACTGGTGGGTCGTGTGCAGCTGGCCCATCCGAGAGATTACTCCTATCTCAAATGTTGCTCGTATTTCAAAGCAAAAATTGCTTGCTCGACGGCTCGTATCTCAAAAATCTCGTATGTTAGGGCACTTGTATCTCAAGGTACCACTGTATATTAAATTATACACTGAGTGGCCACATTACTATGATCTCTGAACGCATAATAATCTGGCCACTCCATGTATATCCTATATAATACGAGGCTAATATGCAAATTGTCCCCTCGACTAGGAATTTGACCAGCAGGCAGGCTGGCCAACCACCCATGTCCCCTCTCCCTGGCCAGGCTGGCCGGACCCCACCCATGCACAAATTCATATATTTAGTGAATGATGTTATAAATATCCAAATGGCTATTGGCCAAAAAAAGGTTCTCCACCCTTGCTTCAAATGAAATGTATAAGGCATCCCAATCCACACATCTGCCTGAAGCAGTCCTGCCCTGGAGTGAGCCTGTCTGCCGAACTGCCAAGCCTCAGTTTCCCTATCTGTTAAATGGGGAAAGTAATGGCACTTACTCTCAGGATGGTTACCACATGTCACCACACAGGAAGTGGTCCATAAGTGATGAGCGGCCTACAGCCTTCTCCAGGTGCAGAACCGTCCCGGGCCCTCTTAGACCCCACCCACTCCTGTCCCTACTCACCCAGGGAGGCCAACATGTCATGCAAGTCCTCCTTGTCAATGAAGCCATCTCGGTTCTGGTCGATCATGTTGAAAGCCTCCTTAAACTCCTGGATCTGGGACTGGTCAAACATCGCAAAGACATTGGACGTGGCCCGCTGTGGCCGCTTCTTGGTGGTCTTGGCCTTGGCTCGCTTGCTAGACATCTTGGCTTCAGGTGGGTGGGCCTTCACTGCAGGAAGCGCATGTGGGGGGAGAGCCTGTGACTGACTCAGCCAGAGCGACTGTCAGTGCCTATGCCTGGCATTCAGGGCCTCTCACAGGCTTGGGGCTCCTGCCACTCCGCTCGCCCCAAAGCAGACATGCAAGGTCCTTTAACTTCCTCTGTCTCTCTGAGTGAGTTTCCTCATCCAGGACTGGGGACATGAGGAGGGCCCAGAAGTAGTGATTGATGGACTTAGTGCCCAAGAAGGCCCTGGAACGATGCCAGGCGCCGAGTGCATTATTTTTGCTGTGACCGTTTGGGTAAAATGCTTAGGATTGGGTTCAACGCCAGTCATTTCCCTGCTTATCTCTTTTAATCCCTCATAGCATTTACAAACTGTTCATCTCTCAAATGACAAGGTGGGGCTCCCTGCCACCCCCCAGCAGGAAGGCGCTGGATCTGTGGCCCTGCATTCCTGACATTCCTCCTTCCTCTCCTCCTCCCCATCCCTCTGTGCTCCCTGCTCTGGAGGTTCTGGAAGGCCAGAGCTCTGGGCAGTTTCCCTCCCCACAGCTGCCCACACTTGACCAGCCCCTAGATGGGTGGTCCTACTCCTTATTCTCATCCCTCAAGGCTTATAGTGGCGTGAGGCCCCCTCTGGCTGAGAAGCCAGCTTCTTGTCCCCCTTCTTTAGACCTGGTCTTTGAGCCTCTAACCAGTCTCTCCCATCCATACAGACTGAGACCCGCACCTGTCACTTCCCTTTCAAACCCTCAAAGGTTCCTGCACCATCCAGAGCAAGTCTGGCCCCTCAGCCTGGTATTCAAGGCCCTTCTCTCCGACTGACCCCGGGACCCTCACTCTCCCTCCTGCCCCTGTGGTCCTGCCAAGCTGGACCTTAAGCTGTACTCTAGGTACCCCCAGACTTCCCTTCTTGGGCTCGCCCCCTGGGATGTGCTTCTTCTCCAGCTCAGTTCTTGAGACACCCCTTGGGAGCAGTTCCTCACCTTTGCTTTGACAAGCAGCATGTAAAGGTCTCTCCCTCACCATCAGTCAGGCTGTTGTAAATCCCAGTGTACACCAAAGCCCACAGTGGGGCTAATAGATGCTTGTTTGTCAAATGACAGTGAGGGCAACTGTGGCTGGTCTACTGTCCCTACTGTACAGACGGGGAAACTAAGGCCCAGCAAAGGGCTTTTCTCCTGAACCCTTGTCATGGTTGGGGCAGTTTGGGCTTGCCCAAGCTCCAGGCTGCTGCCTCCTCTTTCCTCTGTGCTGAACCCCTTGGTTCAGGGCCCCCAGAAAGCCTTTTCTGCCTTTTTTTTTTTAACCCCAAATTGTGTGGCTGTGAGTGCCCCTCGAGCTGTCTCCAGGCCTCTGTCCTATGATCATGTTCAAGTCATTCTCAGGTTTTGGCCTTGGAGGTCTCATTTCCTGAGATGGGAGCCTGGCCACCCCCAGCCCTTACCCAGGGCCACAGACGCCTATAGTCATGAGCCACCACTGGCTGCTGTGTCCCTCTCAGCCGACACACCTTGTCCTCACATGCTCCGGGGGAGGCAGGCAAGAGCCCTTCTCACCCAAGAGTGAGACGGTGCCATCAGCAGGGAGTGCCATTCCCTCCTGAGGTTCAGTGCTTTCAGGGGCCCAATCCTTCCCTGCGCCCTGGGCTTTGACTGATGGCACCCACAGGAGGCAGCCAAGGAGAAGTCCGCTGTACCCAGCCACGCCTGTGATGGGCTGTGATGGTCTTCATCGTTCACATCTGCAAAGCTCTAGGGCCGACTGGCCAGGAGGAGGGAGCCACGGCCAGAGGCAGGAATGGCCAGGAGCTCCCCACAGCGCTGATACTGGAGGGGCCCCTCTGCCTTCATGACGGAGAGCACAGAACTTCACAGTTTGTCCATCCCAGCAATCTTGGGAAGGGGGTGGTGGTGCCCCAATGTGCAGTTAAAAGAATTGAGACTTAAGAAGGGAAATGGAATGCCCACGAGAGGGGTAGAGTTCCATTGGGAGCCAGGACCCCTGGGGCCGGGCTTGGGTCAATGGTGGCAAATGGCCCTTGGTGCCCTCCAGGCCTGAGCACAGAGGAAACATATATCCTAAGAGGCTCATGTGGCAGCCGAGGGCTCCGTGTGACCAGAGGCAGTTTCTAGGCTTGGTGGAGGGACTGGGGTCAGAGATAGGCTGGACCCTTCACCCTGGGGTCATCACCTGCCCTGACTTGGGGTCCTAGACACCAGGGATCAGGGAGTTGGTACTTGGCTGTAACCAGGTGCCACCTCCCCCCATAACAGCAAAGACAAGGCCTGTGCTTCCCATTACCTCCTTGCCCCTGAGGCTGGCAGTGCTTATAGATGCCTCGCTAGTGAGCCTGCCTCATCTGAGGCTGTTACCTCTCTGAGCAGCCAGC
The DNA here is from genome assembly GCA_004026805.1 of Lasiurus borealis. Taxonomy (NCBI): domain Eukaryota; kingdom Metazoa; phylum Chordata; class Mammalia; order Chiroptera; family Vespertilionidae; genus Lasiurus; species Lasiurus borealis. The sequence continues at coordinate 4,035 of PVJN01031639.1, read as the reverse complement.
GTAGCTGGAGGGCATGGGAAGAGCCGGGCCAGAGTCTCTTGTCCAGCCCACAGGGCTGAGCAAACCCCCCCCCCCCCCCCCCCCCCCCCCCCCCCCCGCCAGTGGTGAGCCCCCAGGGCCCTTGGCAGACCTTCCCCAGGCAACAGACACAAATGGGCAGCCTGGCACACAGCTTTGGTGCGTATGGGGTGGGGTTACCCCATCCATCCATCCCTCTCCCCTGCCCCAGGACAAATACATTCTGGAGGGATCTCATGGAGACACACATGACATGGGACTGTCTACCAGGGAGGAGGGGACACCTGCAGCCACAGCCCCCTGCCCGATTCCCGGCACCTTCCCCAGCACCGGAGCTCTGGGCTTGGCGACTCCACAGCCGAGGGACCCGACAGTCTTCCTTTGCCCAAGGACCACTGGTTCCCAGAGCCCAGAACAGTCCCCTGCTGCTCGGTCCCCGCCAGAATCCCTGTGGGACCCGAGCCACGTCGCAGCCCCAAACCCACCACAGCTGTCCCCGCCCAGAGACTCCCCGACATCCCGTCCGTGGCGCCGGCCCCAAGTTCCTGCCGGGCCGTCACCGTACCGCCTACTGGAGACCACCCGGGAGGCGCCCACCTGGTGCGGAGAAGGTTCTCTCTCGGTGCGCAGCGCTGGTGCGGCGGAGCCGGGTGCGAGCCGGTGCGGAGCCGCCGTCGGGGAGGCGCGGGGGGAGCGGGGGCGGCTGCCGGGCCTTACAAGGCAGAAGAATGTGCGCCCTGTGGGGCGGGGCCTGCGCGGCCAATCCGGCCCTTATTTGGCCTCCACCCTTAGGCCTGGAAGGCGGGGGCGCTGCTGGTGATCCTCACACCCCCTTTCCTGCGACGAGGGCCTCCCCACTTCTTGGAGATGGGGGAGGTGATGGGATGAGTGCCCCCTTCCCCTTCCCCCCGCAGCCTGCGGAGGGCCATTTAGCTGGGCCGCCCCCTCTCCAGCGAGGCCGGCAAGACATCCAGGGACCTCCAGCTCTCAGAGCCTGCCCCCAGCTTTCCCTCCAAGGCCCCACCGCCCGGCGCCATCCCTGGGGGAGGCCTTCCTTCCTTCCGCCAGACCAAGTGTGGCTGTGTTCCAGAGTAAAGGCGCTGTCCTCACGCCAGGGCCAGCGGTCAGCCCCCGCGGTGAGGGGCGCAGCTGGGGGGAGGCAGGGCTAAGCAGGTGACAGCCTGGGCCTATCAGGATGGTGATGTAACCAACCGAGCTACCTACCTACCCAGGGCTGTGGATTTTGTTTTTTTCGATTCCACATATAAGTGAAATCATCTGGCATCTGTCTTTCTCTGTCTGACTTATTTCACTTAACGTAATACTCTCTAGGCCCATCCATGTTGTTGCAAGGTGCAAGATTTCATTCTTTCTTATGATTGAGTCATATTCCATTACATACACCACTTCTTTACCCATTCATCTATGGATGGACCCTTAGGCTGCTTCCTTACCCAGCTATTGTAATTAAGACTGCAGTAAACCTAGGGATGGATGTATGTATGTCTTTTTGATTTAGTGATTCGGGTTTCCTTGGATAAATACCCAGAAGTGGAGTTGCTGGGTCCTTCTTTGTTTCTTGTTACAGTCAAAGTATTGCTACTCCAGCGTCTTTGTTTTTCTGATTCTATTTTCAAGAACTACCTTTCTCTATCCCTTTACTTTCAGTCTGTGTGTGTCTTTCTATCTGAAGTGAGTCTCTTGTAAACAGCATATGTAAGGGTTTTGTTTTGTTAATCCATAGAGTCACTCTATGCCTTTTGAATTGGAACATTTAGTCCATTTGCATTTAAAGTAATTGTTGATACATATATATTTATGGCCATTTTGTTCATATTTTTATTTTGAGAGCATGCTTGTTAAAGCTGGGAACGGTGAAGCAAGGGAGGGCTCAAATAAAAAAAACAACAGGGAGAGAGCCTAGATGGCGCTGCTTTGGCTAAGAAGCAAGAAAAAAAGTGGGTCTTGGAGACAGGTTCAGGAGGTTAGCCCGGGATGAGCTGGGGTTAGCCTGGTTGCAATCTTATAGGATCCCTAGAGTTTAGGAGATGCATGACTGAGAGGGAAGAGGGGGGAGGGAAAGGCTTGGGTTTACTCACTCCTGGAAGGGGGAGTTCATGCTTCTTTTACTTCTCTTTAAAGGAGACCCTTTAACATTTCTTGTAATACTGCTTTGGTGGAGATGAACTCCTTTCGCTGCTTATTGTCTGGGAAGTTCTTTATCTGTCCTGAATGATAGTTTTTGTGGGTAGAGTAATCATGGTTCTAGGTCCTTGTGTTGCATCATTTAGAATATTTCTTTTCTTTTTCCTTTTCTTTTTTAAATACAGTGGTACCTCGAGATACGAGTTTAATTCATTCCGTATGAGAAACTATGAGACGCTCGAGTTGCGGTAAACTAGTGGGGTCATGTGCAGCCGGCCGATCCACGCGATTACTCCTATCTCAAATGTTGCTTGTATTTCAAAGCAAAAATCGCTCGCTCGCTCGACGGCTCATATCTCAAAAATCTCGTATGTTAGGGCACTCGTATCTCGAGGTACCACTGTAAAGAGACATAGCAAATCCTGAAATGGGGGAGAGAGGGAGTGAATTTTTAAAAAATATCTGTGTATTTATTTTTTAAAATATATTTTATTGAGCCGAAACCGGTTTGGCTCAGTGGATAGAGCACCAACTTGCGGACTGAAAGGTCCTAGGTTCGATTCCGGTCAAGGGCATGTACCTTGGTTGTGGGCACATCTCCAGTGGAAGGTGTGCAGGAGGCAGCTGATCGATGTCTCTCTCTCTCTCTCTCATCGATGTTTCTGACTTTCCCTCTCCCTTCCTCTCTGTAAAAAAATTAATAAAATATATATTTTTTTAAAAAAAAAATATATATATATATTTATTTTTTACAGAGAGGAAGGCAGAGGGAGAGTTAGAAACATTGATGAGAGAAAAACATCAATCAGTTGCCTTCTGCACAACCCCCACTGGAGATGTGCCCGCAACCAAGGTACATGCCCTTGACTGGAATCTAACCTGGGACTCTTCAGTCTGCAGGCTGATGCTCTATCCACTGAGCCAAACCGATTAGGGGAAAAAAAAAAAGTGTTTTTTAATTGATTTTTTTAGAAAAAAGGGGGAGGGGGGAGAGAGAGAGAGAGAGAGTGAAACATTGATGAAGAGAACCATTGATTGGCTTCCTCCAGCATGCTCTCTACTGGGGCTGAAGCCTGCAATCTGAGGATGTGCTCTGACCAGGGAATTGAACTGGTGACCTCTCAGTGTATTGGATGATGCTCAACCAACTGAACCACACCAGCCAGGGCACTTTGATATTATTAGCTAGTACTTCTGGCTTGCAAAGTTTCTGCTGACAGTCTTATGGGAACTCCCTTATAGATAACTGCTTTTCTCTTTTTGCTTTTAAGAGTCTCTCTTTGTCTTTAACCCTTAGCATTTTAATTATGATATATCTTGGTGTGGGCCTCTTTGGATTCCTCTTGTTTGGACCCTCTGCACTTCTTGGACTTGTATGTCTGTTTTGTGTCCCAGATTATGGAAATTTTCTGTCATTATTTTTTCAAATAGATTTTCAATTTCTTGCTCTTTCTCTTCTCCTTCCAGCACTCCAATAATATGAATGTTGGCAGGTTTGAAGTTGTAACAGAGGCTCCTTATACTATCCTCATTTTTCTGGAATCTTTTTTTAAATTTAATAGATCTTTATTGTACAGATTATTTCAATTGTTCCTCTTCCCCCTCCCCCCCCTCATAACACCCCTCCACCCAATTCCCATCCCACCCTCTGCCCTTACCTTCCCCCCACTGTCCTCATCCATAGGTGTACGCTTTTTGTCCAGTCTCTTCCCACACTCCCCACACCCCTTTTGCCCTGAGAATTGTCAGTCCACTTCCTTTCTATGCCCCTGATTCTATTACATTCACCAGTTTATTCTGTTCATCAGATTTTTTTTTTATTAATTTTTTATACATGTTTCCCCATGCCCCCCTCCCTCCCAGGCGTTCCCC
>PVJN01031638.1:0-24717 GCA_004026805.1 Lasiurus borealis | reverse complement strand
CCTGGCTGATCTCGGGGCCACTGTGAGCTCCCCCATTCTCACTGGAAACCAAGACGCCTGGCTGATCTCGGGGCCACTGTGAGCTCCCCCATTCTCACTGGAGCCTTTGCCTCCCGCTGGCTCTACCAACCCCGAGGCCAGCATGTCTGGGCTCCCGTGTGGCAGCAGTGGAGGCAACAGGCTGCAGAACAATGTCTCTGTGTCTTGTGGTGGCATGTTGAGGGGACCCGCTGCCTGCCGCAGGGCAACGCATCAGTACGACTCCCCACTTCCTAATGTTCGGACCTTCCTCGATGGTCATGAGTCTGTAATTCTTTGTTGTAAGAAACAAAGTTTTATGAGGGTCAGCTTGCTGAGCAAACTAAAATGTCCTCTTCTATCACTGCCCTTTAGCTTTGCTTCAATTCGATGGAGAATGTCCTTTTATAGGCCTAATGATTTTCTTAAAAAAAAAAAAAAAGAAAAGAAAAACCACCAGCACAATAAAATATAATCACTATTCCCTCTGTCCCCCAAACACTCCAGCATCTGAATTTTGATGGAGATCAGCTACTTTGCCTTACTAATGCACAACAAAGAAAACAAAGAAATAGTAATAAATAGTACCTATTCTTCCAGGGGACATTTAATACAATTCCACCAAATTGTTGGTGAAATTATCAGTTAATATCAAAAAGGAAATTAACTCAAAGTAAAGCTAATCATCAGCACAACAGATTTTTAAAAGAACAGTTCTTCCTCCCTGGTCAGTGTTGCTAAGTGGTTAGAGTGTCTGCCCATGTATGGAAGGGTCATGGGCTCGATTCCGGAAAAGAGCATGTACCTGGTTTGCAGGTCATTCCCAGGCTCTGCTGAGGCATGTGCATGAGGCAACCAAGTTATGTGTCTCTCACATATCTCTCTCTCCCTCTCTATCTCCCTCTCTCTCTCTAAAAGTCAATTGGAAAAAATATCCTTGGGTGAGGAGGATTAACCAAAACAACCTGTATATTTCTTCCTTGAAAGATCTACAATAAGTTCCTTTTAAAATAAGGTGAATGAATATAAGCAGAGTCCAACTTATGAAGCAGATTGATTCCCTAGATCAATTGTAATTGACTTGTCCTTCAACTAATAAGCATTTTTTCCCTAAGCAAGCAAGAATACAATGATTTATTCCCTTGATAGTTCAGCTCTATTATTGAGCTAATATTTTGGTCCTGAGTCTGAGCCTGTAGGAGGATGATGGTACAGCTGTGGGAGGGCAGAGAGTTGATTGGGGGTTACATTGGCTATTACATTTATATAGGTTTCAAATGTACAATTCTGTAACATATCATCTGTATACTGTACTGTGTGTTCACCACCCAAAGATTAGCCATCTATCCCCCTTACTCTCTTCTACCTGTCCCCACCCCCATTTCCCTCTGGTAATCACCATACTGCTGTCTGTGTCTATGAGTTCTGGATTTTTTTTCTTAATCTCATCAAGTATTTCACCTAGCCTTCCAACTCCCCTCTCCTCTGACAGCTGTAAGTCTGTTCTCTATATCTATGAGTCGGATTCTATTTTGTTTTTTTTATTTTACTCATTAGATTCCACATATAAGTAAAATCATACAGTGCTTGTCTCTCTCTGACTGGCTTCTTTCACTTAGCCTAATGCTCTCCAAGTCCATCCATGCTGTCACAAAAGGTAAAATTTCCTTCTTTTTTTATGGCCGAGTAGTTTCCCATTGTGTAAATGTACCACAGCTTTTCTCTCCACTCATCTATGGATGGGCACTTGGGTTGCTTCCATATCTTGGCTATTGTAAATAGCGCTGCCACGAACATAGGGTGCACATATTCTTTTCAAAAACCAAAACATTTTCAAGCTAGAGTTTAAAAGCAGCATTTCTTATTGTGTTATTTGCATCTTAAAATGAGCAAAGAGTCTCATACTTTTAGCAAGAAAGTTCTAGTTCCATTTTTTAAAAGGGAACACCTTCTCTCTTTGACCAGCTTAACAATTAAGGAAGGGAGATGAGCAGGAAGCAGCAGAGTTAGTTCTTTTGCATTCAGGAAAAAAGAGAAGAAGGGGCCAAGAGAAAACTCTTGGTTTGGTGCTAATAGTCTCAAATCTGCAGAGCATTTCCATGGGGAGAAAAATGTTTTTAAAGCTGTACACATTGGGGAGATTTTACTTTTATTTGGGCAACTGGGTCTTCTGCAAAAGAGTGGCTTCCTCAGGGCTGCGGCCAAGATGGGAAGACAGCGCTCTGTGAACAGCTCTGTGGGGACAGCCGAGTGCGCATCCCACTTCTTCTCCTCTTCTTGGTCACGGAGATGAGTGAAATGGCTGTTTCAGCTCCCGGCTAATAAGCCCGCACAGGTAGCAAGGCCTCGCATCTGCGTTCAGCCCGCCTACCCCAAGGACTCCAGACACCTATGACTTAGGAATATGCGAGGTACCCACTCTTCTTCCTAAAGTACATTCATCTCAGCCACTTCCGTGAAGGCTTCTTGTACCCACAGGGAGTGCACATCACAGCTAAAACCGTGAGGCCGGGCGATGGGGGAAATGATTAATATCGACCGAAATAACGCAAGGGGAGAAGGTCAGGGGATCCGAAATAGGAGCAACTCTGAGAAGCGTTCGCAGCTCCTCTTCCCTGCGGAGCATGGATCGGACCGAGGCTTGGGTTCTTCCGTGGCCCCACATTCACTGTGTGAACTGGGCCACTTACTGAGGCGTGCTGGGCCACAGGGTCCCGTCAGTTCCCTGGCACAGAAACGCTCCCTTCAGAGGGATACTGATTAAATTCCCAGCACAGCCTCATCGCACGACAGATGGTCAACAAATCTAAGTTATTTTTCACTTTCCATGACACTCCCGTATTCTTTGGGGCAGATGCTTATAAACAAACAAACAAAATATATTTTTAACTGCTCCTTGGTGTGTGTGTTTTTTTTTGGGGGGGGGGGGAAGACTCATGTATGGAGGATAGCATAGAGTCATAAAACCACAGTATAACACCATTAGTTCTTTGCACTGGGCCAATACACACCTGTTGTCATTTAATACATAATAAGCATGCCAGGCACAGGATTCTGTGAAAAAGAGAAGACAATTCCTGTCGTGCCGAGCAGAAGACATTCCTGGGGTAGAGGGACGGAAAGCAGCGGGCTCCTCTCTAGCAGCGGGCCAGCCTGCAAGGGGCGGGGAACACCGTGTTCACCCTCCTCTATGGTCTTCCCCCTGCGTCACTTCTTCATTCACCGGAGGCCCCTACCTGAGGCCCTCGGTTCTATCATCCGTCCCCATCACCCCATCTCAGACCTTCCCAGGTCTAACAGCGGTCACACTCCCGGCAGCAGAGCTTGTGCAGGATTTATTTCTGTACCCCCAGGCGGAGACAGGGACTAGGCTTGCTGAGCGGATGAAATGAAGATTAATGCTATCCAGAACCTCGCTCTTCTTCAGAGCCACAATTGATAGACAAGGATGATTTCTTTCCTCAAAAACAAACAGGAACCCTTTAAGGCTCCATTCAAAATGCATGACCCCATAAGTAAAGAGTAACTGTTCCAGGAGCTATAAAAATACAAATGAACCAAAATTTCCCCTCTTCACACAAAAATAAGGTGTAGTGATGATGAGGACAACTGCTATAAATGAGGACAACTATTTCTCTCCTTTGGCTGAGGAAGTGTCATCTCTTTTGTTTGCCTGCTTGCTGGCAAGAGAGTGGGAGAGGGGGAAAGAATGAGTGTGTCAGTACAGCTGGGCTGGCTCCCGCTCTAGGCCCGAGCCTGGGTGCCAGGAGGGCCCAGCTGGGAAGGGCAGCTCGTGCCAATGTCACGACCCCACTACTACAAGAGGCTGTTATTTCCCACCCCTGGCGGACAGCAGCCCCTGGCTGTGTGGCGGGGACTCTGCAGCCCCCCTCTGTCCCTCACCCCAGAGGTGCCCGGCTGTTCTGGGAGCAGCACTGGTGGCCCTGACTCAGCCCACCAGCTTGGTGCTGGAGACAGCTCTGTGCTTTTCTGCGGCTCGGGCCTCTCCCCATCCAAAGGCCTGTCAGAGGGGCATCTAAGATCGTGGGAGACTCTCTTCAGCAAGGCTCTGGTCCGCCCTTGGGTACCCTTTGCCACCTCTCTATTACAGATAATTGGGAGACCTAAAAGACAACGCATTATTACTTTACAAAAGCTCTCTGAGATATAATCTGCTAGGGACACTGCATGCTTTATGGGTTGTTATAATCGTAAAAAAAATAAAGTATTTCTTTATGTATGGCTTTGTTTTACATTGCTGCTTTGAGTTCGTAATTTGATAAAACATGAGGTTTAAATTACCTTTACTTTCCAGAGAAGGGTATACTCTATGTTTCAAAATAGCAACGTAAGAGAATGACTGACAGGCGTGGAGTGACATTCACTATATGTTCCCAGTGGCTGAGTCTCCCTTTAATGTGTCTTTTTTCTTTTCTTTTTTGAGGGAGTGGGCGCAGTATGGGCAGAGCAGAGACAGCAAGAATTCTTCTAAGGAGTTAGGAGATTCAAGCCTAAAGTAGAACACCCACTTGAACAATTTAAAGACCCCACAAGCTACAAGGAAATCAGCAAGGGAGGTTGGAGGGCAGCCACTGTAATGAAAGAAATATGGTTTCCAGGCAAACTTCCAAGTCAGGAGAAGGGGAGGTGGTAAGGGAGGAGAGAGATAGCAAGAGCAGAGGAAAGGTCACGGGGGCTGTGGTGTCCCTGGCCTGCTGTGGCTACTGAGTGCCCATAAAGTTCTGGATTTGGAGGCTTTCTTTTCTTTTTAAGCAAATAGGAACATCTAAATGAACTGTGTACATTCTCAAAACCACAGACATCAAGGAGAGCAGGTGAGGAAAAGTTGTTCAACGCAGACCATGCTGGTCTTGCCAGAGAGGGAAAGACAAGCAACCCCAACCTCAGGGGCTGGCCCACTCGGCAGAGGTGGGTAGTATGGCTGCTGGCCTGGGTGTACATATGGGGAGGGAAAGTACCAGAGATATTAATTTACCTTCAGACACAACTTGTCCTTGTTTCTGACAAGGACTACTTGAATAATAGCCGTTCTTCAATCCAGAATACTCTGAGTTTGGGAGAGAGGAGGGCAAAATTTCTGTAACTACCAGCAAAAAGCATTAAAAAGGGAGGAATCTGGCCATTTGAAAATGATCCAGCTATGACCTGGTTATCTGTGTTTAAACCATGACTCGGAAAAATCACTAAGGGGTCTTTAAAGGCCATCTATTTAAAGATCCTTGAGACCTAGGATCTGTCTTGTGGTTTGTCTGTCTCCCATGCGGCTCGGTATCTGATAAGTACTTAAGTATTTATTGATGTATGAGGATTATGGATCCCTTTGTTTATCAGCAGTAGTAGCTAGGACCATCTATCCCTATTGACCTGTTAATGTTATGACCATCAAGACATTCTACAAGGAAGCTCTGTACCCTCTATTCTTCTGTTGAATTGAAAGACGTAATGTGGAAAAGCCACAGATTTAACTATCTCTAAAGAGGAATAGCTCCCTTTCCCCTCCTTCCTTCCTTATGCCACAATATCTGGAAAGCCATTTTGTGTGTGTGTGTGTGTGTGTGTGTGTGTGTGTGTGTGTGTGTACAGATTTTGGGAATCAGAACACTAATATACATTCACCATCAATTCTTTATGTTTGCCCATGGTCCAACCATACCGAATACACCTCTTTTGCCGCTGGCATCCACAGGCCTGGCTGAAAATATTTTTATCTGAGGTGCCCAGAAGGCATCTCTGTAATTCTGCCACCTATCCAACATTAAGTTGAATCTAATCAACCTTAAAAAAAAATGCTCTATGGATTTTGGTTTAAGGATTAATCAGGTGTTGTGAACATGCTCATGTTACTAAAAAGAATCATCAGTTATCCCTAAAAGAAAGATATCTGTCATCTCTGGTGATATACATTTTTTTTTTATTTAAAAAGACAGAGTGACAGGAAACAGTAAATCTTCAAATATACCCATGTTAAACCATCAGGCCATTCCCCAAATAGTCAGCAAAGGGATTATTGGGGCTAAGTTTCTTTACTCCGAACAAAGAACTGCACTAATTACACTAGATCAAGCAAAACAGTCTCAGTATAGAGGTAACAGTTGGTTTACATTCTATCTTCCTTTCTCAGTCTGATCTATTTTAAGTCTGAGCAGAGGAAACTTGGCAGCTGAATGTTTCCAAAAGTTAGCATGCCACTTCCCTACTTCGGATCACATATGCGGGCACAGCCTGAACAGCACAGAGACTGCTGGGGTGGGGGCGGGCCAGCGCCAGCTCAGAGCTCTCCTCCGTCTCCTAAGTGCATCCATGTCCTCTCCATAGCCCTTATCGAATTTTTCTTGACATTTACTGGAAATTAATTGGAAAAGAAAAGGACCTAGTTAAGAGGGTGGAGACATGGGAAAGGCTCAAACTGAACTGATTTGGTCAGCAGAGATGGCTGAAAGTTAACGGTCTTCACGTGCCCCTCCGGGTCCCAGGGGTTAAGGATGATGCTATCCAGGACAGTCCCTTGAACTAGTACAGTGTACGCTACTATTTACTCCCATAACAATCTACATCGACCTGTAAAGTAAGCAGGTATGGTTATCACGTTTTTACAAAGGAGAAAGTTGAAGCTTAGAGACATTAAACAACTCGCCTAAGGGCACACATCTTAAAAAGTGACAACGTCATGATTTGTGCTTTGGATCTTCTTAATCCTGCAGCTCTCCATCCTCCGCAATGCCAGAGGTGAGAGGGGTTTCTGATGCCAGACGGCTGAGGAAAAACTAAGGAGTTACATAATCCTTACAGGATATTTTACACTTTATACATTTTTCCTACCATTACTCAGTGTTATATATCTTTGGATTTTAAGTTTTCTCTAGTATAAATACAACAATGATTTTATGATTGCAGGAGGACTCGGCAGCCAGGAGAATCTTTAGATTCAGCTTTTCATAAATCAGTTTCAGATTCACAGCACATCCTCTTCACGCTGTGTCACTAGAGTAAATAAGTGTATATTGTAGTGCCTGATCTAACGCACATGGTCCAAGAAGCATCGGTAAAGTCCTGCTTCAAGTGGAAGTAAGTTTCAGGACATGTGTCTGTGAGTGGATGTCATCACACCCTTGCCTCTGATCATGCTTCTTAAACTCTAATCAAGATCCCACTCATGATGATCAAGTACCCTCCTAACGACGACTCCGCTGCTCATCAAGCATCTCAGCTGCAGTGTTTAATCACACGCCAGAAACCATTTATTTTCTCATATACTTCTCCTTCATGAAAAATCTTTTAATTATCTCATTTACCCCAATATAAAAATGCTGCTCAAAATTTTAATTACAAGTGAAAAATCTTAAGGAGTTGTGAAGCATCTATTTCTCATTGAGAAATTTTCAGGATTCTATGACCAGAAGAAAAATTACTGGGTGATATTTTGGAAAAGGGGTAAGAGACAATAAGATATATTTACAGAAGTCCATTTTAAAAAGAAATAAGCAAAACTGCTTAGGTATTATACCCCCCAAATAATTTAGCTGTTCATTTCAGGTTAAAAATTTTAAAATATTTCAACTTTTAAAACACAGCACTTGAAGAATAGCTACAGTGTAGGACCCTTAATATCCATTTGGTATATCCCCTAAGACAAAAAGATCTGGAAACTGGGAAATTTTACACACCCCTAAGGTCCTGGGACAAAAATCATAAGCCATTTATAAGTGAGAAAACAGAATCAGAGCTCTTAGGAGCTACTGCTTCTTGAATATTCAATGTTGAAATTATAGTCATCTATAATTATTATTCTTAACATAAAAGGTTGAGGTTGAAAAGGAAGCTTGATCTAATTGAGACCCTTTCACAGAAAGCTCATAAGATGAACTGTGATTTCTTGTCTTGTAGGGAAAGATTCAATTAAATAATCACAGAGAAGGAGAAGAATTTGGATTTCAAAATCTTAATACCTTTAAATCAGTCACCGAGCCATGTGAAATGCAAGTGCTTGAGGCCTTTGGAAAGGTGTCAGATCCACTTCTTCCCAAGGGAATGGAGACTGTGATAGTAGGTCCCTTCCAGGCCTGGCACAAATAGTAGTCACAGCCCAGGAAGCTATGAACCCAGAATTCCCTTGGGTTCTGAGATTTGCCAAGTTACCTTTCACTCCCAAATATTTGCTCAGAAGGCACAGAAAAACAGCACAGTAGCCAGACAGATTCTGGGTGACTTGGGATGTTAGCATACATGCCTTTAGAAGTCTCATCTACGTACAGTCTTTTGGAGGATATAGCTGGCTCATGACTATAGATGCAAAAGCAAAGGTCCCTTCTTGTAATCACCTTACCTACTGAGGGCTTCGATTCCCTGAAAATAATTCCCCAGTTCTTCTATTGAACAACATGAATTTATAAAGAAAAAGAAATAGAAGCAAAACTGAGGAGTTCTACTCTTTTGAACAGTGAACCTAAAAGCTAAAAAGTACCCAAGATACTTAAAAACTATGAGACATAAGAACTGGACTAGGAATTCCTTGCTGCTAGGTTTTAACACCCAACTTCACAGACTATGAAATGCAATTGAGCCTCCTGGTGAGAGGGCATGGGCAGTGCCAGACACACACAGCAACCTTGCAAACCATGCAATCTTTGACGTAGAAGGGGCCCCACAGGTCTCTAGCCAACTCCTCTGATAGGAGAGCTAAGGCCAGGAGGGAAATGATTTAAGTAAGGTCACTGAAAAGAGTAATTTGTGGAGCTGCCTACCAAAACCTCGTTTCCTGACTCTCAAGCAGTATGATTATGCTCTCTAGACTTTGAGGAAATAGAAAATACATTATGTCCTGACCAGTATGGCTCAGTTGGTGAGCCTTGTCCCATGTACCAGAGATCAGCATTTTGATTACCAGTCAGTGCACATGGTTGCAGGTTCAATCCCCAGTAGGGGGCATACAGGAGGCAACCGATAGAGATTTTTCTTTCATATTGATATTTTTCTTCCTCTCTAAAATCAATAATACACACATATATTAGAAATTCCGAAGACAAAAAGAGGCTAATAATCATGTTGCATTTTTTTAGTGAATACGACTTTATATATGATTAACAATTATAAAAATACCGTGGCTTAAATATCTAGACATTTTCCATTAATGTTATTCCAAGGTAGGTATCATTTCCCAGGTCTCTGCCATTCATTCATTCATTCGTTCGTTCGTTCATTCATTCATGTCCAGGTTGATGAGTCAAAAATGTAGCTAGAAACATTTCAGAGACCCCTAGGATGAAACAGCTGTGCAGATATTGTTCTAATCATCTACTAGGAACTGAAACATCCCTTTGTTATTAATTATCAACACTGTGAGGAAAAATGGAAGTAGGAATTCTCTCCTTAAAGAGACCTTTACACCATGGTTGTTCACAATTTAGAGTCATTAATCACTTTTATTAATTTCACATTGATCTTGCAGACAACGGCTGCTACTGAATTCTAGAGTAACAGCAGTGACATACCTAGTGACAGTGCCACACTGAAGTTCCTGAAAATTGGAAAGACATTCCTGAGAAGAAAGATATCAACCAGGCAGTTCATGTGCTTCACAATCCTGTGATTGTCCAAGATCATGAGATGGCCAATTTCCAACTTTCTCTTGTAGCATACTGGAGATGGCGGGAGTCACTTTTGGGAAAATTAGAGGTGCTCACTTACTACATAAGTTAAATTATACTATGATATTTATTTTAATTATACTTATTAATAGAAAGTAATATTAGCATATATATTCTTTGGGAATTCATGTATGACACTGTTATACATTTTTCTTAGTTATGGTGTACTTAACCAACATGAAAATTATTTTGCATTTCTGAGCAAACACTACTGATATGGAAAACTAGCCAGAAACATATAAAGTCCCTGTGGGAATCTTTCAACTAGCCAATGAGCATTTATTACTGAAGCTCTCTATGTATCTAATCCTACTAAGAATAAAAATTTGCCCTTCATATACCAGTGCTGCCCATTCTTCAGATTTTGCCTACAGAGATAATGGCTTTTATGTTTATTGCTGCTTTAATGCTTTATGAGTAAGCTGAGTTGGCTATGGCCAAAGTATTGGTACAGAACAATATCTTCCATGAGTGTTCCTCTCCACATTGCCTTGACAACCTGCCCTGCTGGCCAGAGAAGCCTGGGTAAGAATGGAGGATCTAAGTCCAGAACAGGGGCCTGCTTGCCCCACTCCATCACCTAGACTGGTCTCCCATGGATGTCTTCCTCCTCTTCACAAGTCATTCTCTTGTTTTCTTCTGCCAGAGTGACACCTACTGGAAAGTATGTATGAATGCAGCCAATTCCTGTGGCAAAGTACTACACATTCTCCCTGGTCTATTTTTATACAAGGGTAAGAATTTCAACCAGCTTGGATAAACACACAAGTTGTGTGATGTGAAGATAAATTTGGCAATGGTTGCTTAGGAACTGACAACAGTGCAATCAATAGGCAGTTTCCCAGCACTCCCTACTCCAACACTTTTTAAAGTGCCAATCAGTTTGTAAAATATGTGAACTTTGCTTATACCTTGAAAAATAAAGTTTTTCTTTAAAAACTTTTCTATAATTCAATATTAAAATGGAAATAGTAAAATTGATCATCAAGAATTTTGGTGTAATGATGTCCAGTACCTGGATGCTTCAGCTATTCAATGGAAGTGATGATGATGAAGGAGAAGGAGAAGGAGAAGGAGAAGGAGAAGGAGAAGGAGAAGGAGGAGAAGAAACATATGGTCATAACCACATGCCAGATGCTAAGATAAGTGTCTTAATTCATTTCTTAACAACTTCTTGTCTCTCCATTAAAAACTTGGTCTAAAGGAAATCACCTTTGGGTAGTATTTTTGAGAAGGTCAGGTTTAGATTAGGATCTTTTTCAAAGTTCAGGCAAAGTCTAGTGTTTGCTTATTATTTTATTATGCCTGATAAATGGTCTGAAATATCCATAATTTTTATCACAATACATTGACAAGTTTCTATTTTATAGAGCAACAATCATCCTTTAAAAGGTGGTTCCTGCCCTGGCCAGGTTGATCAATTGGTTGGATCATCATCCCATGCACCAAAAGGTGGCAGATTGGGTTCCCAGTCAGGGCACATACCTGGGTTGTGGATTTGATCCCTGGTTGGGGCACATATGAGAGGCAACTGATCAGTGTTTCTCTCTCCCATGTATTTGGGTAAGAATTGAAAAAAACAAAAAACAAACAAACGTGGTTCCCTTTAGATAAGGGGGGAAAGAGTAACTTAACAGTGGAGAAACCTGATAAATACTCCTTTAGCCAGATGATAAAGACCAACATTAATAGTCATAAATCATCTTGACAGTATGTACTCTTGGTCAATGTACGAAGACTAGGAAGCAATCAGCAACAACTAACTTTCTATTTTGGAGTTTTCAAAAATGTATCCTAACTTTTCCCAATTGGCATGTCATTCCATACCAGCTAAATTAATTTTCCTCAAATGGATCCCCTATCTCTAGAAACTTACTCATACTTAAAAGACAGGGCTTACCTGCTACCTCTTCCATGAAGATGTCCTTGCTCTCTAAGTCAGAAGTTATTACTCTCCCTTTTTGTCTATGTGGCTATTTGACAGGCGCATAATTCCTCTTATTATAAAAAGCTTATCTTGGGTTCAGGCACAACCAAAGCACCATGCCTTACTCTCCCAATGCATCCACTTTAGCCCTCACCTTTGTATCTCACATGATTAACGAGACACATATATTGCATATAATCATGTATCTTTACTGGATTGTAACTTTCTTGAAAGCAGAGTTTATACCTGCCTAACTTCTTTCAACTCAAACTTTCTCATTCCAGTTAGACAATGTAGCCTACTAAAACATTATAAATAAAGATGACCTATCACAAGAAGACAAGCTCTATTCCCTAAAAATGTTCCCTGAATTCCTAGAAATGAAAGTCAGTGGTTTCAGAAATTCAAATTGGCAACATATAACTCATTTAAATCAAGTTTCGAGACCTACAAAAACAATATACATTAATACTAAGGAAAATGATTTTTATTTACCCAATTTATGAGTATGCAAATTACATATCTCAGTGACTGACTAGAAGGGCAAGAATGCATTTCAAAATGATCATTTACTTCATACTAGATGGATAATAAATCTAATGCTTAACATAAACTTGCATTCTCTCTATACTAATGAAGCCACAAGAAAAACATTGATGAAGGGAGTAATTCCCACACAAAAGATTACTTAGAAAATAATACAATTCTAAGCCCTAGTGTTACGCTATCTATTTTATAAGATAATTTAATTATATACTCTATAAACTTCTTCCCACTTGTAATTTTGTCTTTGTCTACTTATAGTTGAGTTTCATTGAGCACACCTGGCTTACTTGTTAGGACAGACCATGTAATTTTTCAACTCAAGAACCAACTGATCTACATTTCTTTGTACCCTGATGTAACAACTGCTATACTCAACAGAATTTAGATACTTATAGTTTGCACTCTTTTAGCCCATTTCAAATGAAAATAATAATCGGGAAATTGATGATTTAGCTAATGTTGCACCCCATAGATAAGTAATCTAGCTGAATAATTTCTAAAACCAGAAAGGGACTGCAATGAGAAACAGGGAGAAGGTAAGTTGAGACTTCCTATCTAATTGCATTGCACTTAAAATTTTGTATCCCAAACTCATTCAGAAAGGTAGTGTTCAATAAAATGACTCTACTGCATGAAATTCTTTCATCTTACAAACTACAATGAAAGAAAAATTAACTAAGGTTCATAGTGTACTTATATTTCCTTCATCTTTTGAACTAATGCTATTTTTCTGTTTCAGAATCCCACCCAGGGTACTGCATTGCATTTAGACATCGTGACTCCTCAGGGTCCTCTGGCTGTGACAGTTTCTCAGTCTTTCCTTGTTTTTAACGACCTTGACTGTTCTGAGGAACACTCAGGCATTTTGTAGAATTCCCCTTTATTGAAATCTGTCTGATTCTCTCCCTTACCCGCTCCCGTGATATTAGATTAAGGAAATTGGTTTTGGGGCATAATGCCACTTTTGTCATACCATATCAGGACTACATACTATCAACATGACTCCTCACTGACCATCTGGCTGTCAGGTTTCTCTACAGTAAAGGTACCCTCCCTTTTCATACTTCACATCTGGAAGGCAGTCATTATGCAGAACCCACACCTAAAGAGGGGGAATTAGGCTCCCTCTTCCTCCTTGGGAGTGGATGTTTACATATATTACTGATTACCTTTCGAAAATATGCACAAGCGGAAATTACTAAAATTTAAATTATGTTACAGTGTTCCTGAACATTAGTTATACCTAAATGAAATAAAAATATTAAAGAGCAATAGTTACTGTAGCAAAACATTAAGTAAATCTATTTGAAAGTATCTGTGGACTCTGAGTATTGGATGTCTAGACATTCATGTACAGTTTGGGCATCTACGCATTCTACACATTACCTTTTCCAGGTAGACTTGGGCATAAAAAGGTGAAATATTAACAAAAGAGGTCCTATCTAAAGCCACATTCAAGTTAAGTGCATGAAATAGAACTACCAAAATAAACAACTCTAAATATGGACTTTCTGATCTAGAAAAATATAAAAACAACTGATTAGTTATGCTCTCAGATATATATAATACTATAGGTTAATTTTGGATTTGGGCCATAATTGGTAATACTTTTTCATATCCCGTATATGGTTTGGGAATTATATTTCTTGTTTACAACTGACATTAAGCAAACAGCTGGAATATAAACATTTATGTTTGCACTGCCTATAAATCATCTCTTTATTGATTCAATAACCATTTACTTAAGTTATTTCTTTAAAAATTTGAAGAAGACACAAACAAATGGAAAGATATTCACAGATTGGAAGAATCAACATAGTTAAAATGACCTTATTACCTAGAACAATATACAGACTTATTGTAATCCCATCAATACCCAAGTACATTTTTTAAAAGAAAAGAAAAAATCATCAGATTTGTATGAATCATAAAACCTTCCAAACAGTTGAAGCAACACTGAGAAAAAAACAACAAACCAAGACTAGAGGTATCATACTACCTGATTTCAAATTATACTACAAAGAAACAATAATCAAAACAGACACACAGACCAATAATCAAAACAGACACACCCACCACACAGAATTGAAAGCCCAGAAATAAACCAATATAAACAAATAATCTTCAACAAAGGAGTCAAAAACATACAATAGAAAAAAGAAAGCTTCTCCAATAAATGGTGCTGGGAAATTGGAAGTTATGTGCAAAAGAATGAAACTAGGTTGCTATTTGTTAATACACAAAAATTAACTCAAAATGGATTAATGACCTAAATATAAGACCTAAAACAATAAATTACATAGAAGAAAACATAGGTCCTAAACTTACGGATCTCGGTCCAAGAATTGAGGCCAGGGAAACAAAAGGAAAAGCAAAAAAGTAAATAAAGAAATAAAAAAGAATCGGATTATGTCAAACTAAAAAGCTTCTACACAGCAAAAGAAAAAAGCAACAAAACAAAAAAGCAACCAATCAAACAGGCAAAGATATTTGTAAATAACACCTCCAATAAGAGGTTAATGTCCAAAATATAAAAAGGACTCATACAATTCAGTAACAAAAAAAACAAACAACCCAATTTAAAAATGTGTAGAGGACCTAAACAGATACTTCTTCCAAGAAGACATAAAAATAACCAACAAATATATTTTTAAAATGCTCAACTTCACACCTATAAGAATGGCTGTTATCAACAAGACAAGTAACAATAACTGATGGAGAGGTTGTGGAGAAAAAGGAATCCCCCTTCATTGCTGATAGGAATATAAACTGGTACAGCCACTATGGAAAACAGTAAGGTGGTTCCTCAAAAAATTAAGAATAGAGTTACCATATGACCTATTGACCCCTCTTTTGGTTATCTACCTGAAAACTTTAAAAACATTTATTCATAAAAAATATATGTACCTCTATGTTCACTGCAGCATTATTTACAGTGGCTAAAACATGAAAACAACTGAAGTGTCCTTTGAAATATGACTGAATAAAGAAGATGTGGTAAATACTAGTATATTCAATGAAACATAACTCAGCCATGAGAAAAGGTGAGAAACATTGCCATTTGCAAGAACATGGATGAACAGTGAGAATATCATGTTAAGCAAAATAAATCAGACAGAAAATCAATAACCATATGATTTCACTCATGTGGAATATAAAACTGAAAGCAACAAATGAACAAACAAACAAAAACTCATAGACCATACAACATAAGGGAAGGGGTTGGGAGTAGGTAGTAAAGGGAGTCAAATATATGATTACAAAAGGAGATCTGACTTTGAGTTATAAACACAGATGATGTATTACAGAATTGTATACTTGAAACCTATATAGTTTTATTAACCAATGTCACCCCAATAAATTTAATTTTAAAAATTGAGAGATTTAAAAGCTGGCCTAAGCAGAGACAACTAGACAGAGAGAGCCTTGGATGATGAGACTTATTCAGTAATTCACAGCAGGAATGACAATTTCAGAGAAGAAATATCAGTTATATGTACTAGCAGGAACAGATTACCTATCTTGACTTATTCCCAGGTCATAGATTGCACTCATGAAACCAGTCAGAATTGCCTCCTATATTAACTCCAAAGGAGGATACATACTCTAACACACACAGCAACATAACTGCGAGTGAGCCAAGGCTAATGTATTCATATGAAGGACAGACACTATGATCAGCAGTAGAAATAGAGATTAGCTATCGTATCTGAGCTGGACAAGATCTAGATAATAAAAGTTTCAGAAAAGTAAAGATTAATTAAGTCTCATGGCTATTAATGGGAATCACCCCCTTGTTCTTGGCATGGCTCAGGGAACATAATATTTTCAATGCTGAAGAGGAAAAACTGACATTCAAATCACACAAATAATTATTTTAGAAGAAACAAATCCTTATAATTTAGGATTTTCTAACTCTGTAATTTAATTTATTTTGTTTTAAGAGGCAATTTGCAGATGTATTTTAAGAGTACCATTCTTTAAAATCTCATCTCACATTTTCAGACACTTTTCTGTCACTATAACCAGTGTCTAGACACCCAAATTAAGTACTATAAACCCAGCGGCAACCAAAATGATCCTTGTGCCTCAGATAATGTGTACACAAGGTCACAAACACGTAAGTGTACAAATATTTTCAACATGCACCAAACAGGAGACCTTTATTTGTGGACAAAAATATTGATGTTGCTAAGTGATACCGAACAAATCACCAAATATAAGTCTTTTTAATTTATTCTCATCTATTTCTCACTCATAAATAATGTTTTTATTTATAAACAATTTTAACACTCTTCCAGGTCTACATATATTTAGACTCAACTAGAATGTCACATTTACTAAAAATATAACAAAATGCTAACCCTTTATCCTTTTTCAAATCCTTCCTTAAGAAGATATCAAGGATGGGTGAAGTCTTAACTAATCAAACACAGTATAGTAAATGAACCAAATAAAATGATTATGGTTCGTTTCAACCTAACTCTAAATCCTTCTTTGTAGAGCAAACTTTTAATTTTCCTTAACAAGACAGAAATAAAGCCAGATTTTAATAATCTGCAAGACAACCCCAAACTGAAACTCAGTAAATAAACGCATTCGCATTCTGCATTAGTGTAGCTAATGGAGAGTGAAGCTGGCTGATTATGGATTCTGTCGCCTTCCCCGTGCCTTCTAGAAGAGCAGTATCTTCTCAATTGGGGCACATCAGGGAAGGAAAAGTCTCCTAGAAGCCACAGTGCCAATCAGCCCCAATCGCCAGAAAGGAATGGGAGAAAGAGGAGCATCTGGCCACCGACCAAAGGCCCAAACCAAACTGCAAAGAATTAGGGAGAGGCGCAGAGGGAAGGACGCACGGCCGGGCGGCCGTAGCACTGACTCCACAGGGGCTAAAGGAATCTTGAAGACATTTCAAAGACGAGGAAACCAGGGTCTAGAGAGGGTGCACAGTCCCACAAATGCATGTGAGGCAGAGAAGACAGAGACACATCAGATGCAGACACCATGAAAAAAGTAAACCACCTTCCTTCCACATGCCTCCCAGCAGCTCTGGGGCTCCATGATAACGGCAGCTCTCCAGCCGCATGCCCCCAGCGAAGAGGTGACAGACGTGTCACAGAAACGGGCTGTAGAAACTCAGAGCCTTGGGTTCGTGCCCTGGCTGGTCACCGGGCACCGCAGGACCAGGACGCTCACTTGGCCTCTCTGGGCCTCACTTTGCTTATCCACCCAAATGCACCAGAGGTCCGGGGCTTCTCAGTCTGTTCTGCAAGTGGTTTCTTCCCTGTTCTCCCCACTTTCTGCCTCAGCTGGGGCCCTCTACCATGCTCCCCTCCCCGCATCAGGCGCTCTGTGATGCTGTCCTGAACCCCCATTTAACATCATTTTCATCGATCCCTGTCTTTCTTCTGTCCCTCTCACACACTCTGCAAACTGGGATGCCCTCAGCTCTGTCACATGTGCTCTCTGACAGCTAAGGCTTCAGACACCTTGTAGGACCTGCTCTTCCCACTGTGTCCGTATGCAATTCTGGTCCAGGAGGGTGACCCAAATAAGTCTGTAGACAGACAACACATGAAATGACTCTGTACAGAAGGAAACCCAACAGCAGCACGAAATCAACGTGTCTTTCCAAGACGACCCTGGACTGGGCCGGACACCCGACCCTGCTTTCGGCGGATGAAAGACCCTGCTTTGTTTGCCGTCACTGGAGGGGAAGTGAAAAAATTGGGACCTGCTAGGAGTGGTAAGAAGTGGTGGTGGTGGTGGCATCCAGAGACGTAGAGAAAATTGCTGGCAAGGCCCCTGGAAGATTAGAAGTGCTGAGCACTCTGCTACCTCATGATCCAGAGGCTGAGTCTCTGGGCACGAATGGAGAAAAACTCACATTTGCAGGGAGGGGGTGGGTAGGTGGGGAGTGGCGAGCGTGGCCAATGGGTCCTGGCCCAGGGGGTTTGAAGGAAGCAAAGAATGCAACATAACCAATTGGAAATCAGCACTGGCTTCCCACTGAAGAAGCGACTCATGCTGACATGAGGGGCAAGAGCCAGGCTCTAGACACCATGTTCAAGGTGACTCAGGTTCTTGCCCTTCATGGAACTCCCCTGATCTGGGCAGCCGCTGGGGATGTCAGCAGGACCATCTGATATTTTTGGCCTGCACCTAGACTGCAGTCTGCTCCCGGTTCTCTGATTTTTCTTAACCTGATGGCGGTATAAATCCTTGTTTAGTCATTATTATTCGAGAATATTACCGAACACTGCTTGGCAGTACTCAATCTTTGCAGGCTCCTCAAGATAGCCAGTCTAGTCCACCACACCTCCTATACCTTCCTTATCACTGTTATCAGGGACATTTTCCTTTCTTATTATCTTCACACGCGTTCATAATACAATGGAACCCAGACCCTTCCTATAGCTTCGAGCTTTGATTTATCCCAGGTTCTTGGTTGTTCCCAGTATTAAATATCTCCACAGACCCATTATGGGTTCCAGAATTTTGTTTTCCCCAGTCACACAGGTTGCCTAACACCAATCAGGTGAAGATTTTTCTCATGCTAGTTTCCCCTTTATTATGGAAATTGAAATTCTGTGGATGAAACCATTTTCCTATTACATTTGAAGTGAGTTTCTGCTCACGGTTCGGTACTTGTTATACCCCATGTGAAGCCAACCCTATTCTCTCTACTGAACTGCTAGAATACTTCGTTGGAATCTTATCTGTGGAGTCATCATTTCTAACTTATAGTAATCTATTTTCAAATCTTATATTAAGTAGACAATAAGCCCACGACGAACAGCAACTATGCCTGATTTCTCTTTTTGAATATGGCCAAACTTAAACAAAGCTTTGTTGAATGGAAAAGTGTGCTAGCTAGATGATGGCAATTGTTCAGGATAATCCATGAGGCAGGTAATAGCATCTCCATTTTATAGGATAAACACAGTTCATAAAGATTAAGAAGCTTGCTCAAGCTTCCCCCTAAGCCCTCTCCGGCAGTGTCTGAATTTGAACCTCATTCTTTTTCTTTTCTTTTTTAAAAATATATTTTATTGACTTTTACAGAGAGGAAGAGAGAGGGATAGAGAGTTAGAAACATCAATGAGAGACAAATGTCAATCAGCTGCCTCTTGCACACCTCCTACTGGCAATGTGCTCACAACCAAGGTACGTGCCCTGGACTGCAATCAAACCTGGGAACTCTCAGTCCGCAGGCCGACGCTCTATCCACTGAGCCAAACCGGTTTCAGCTGAACCTCATTCTTGATCACTCTGCTTCTGGCTTCACCAGAAAAACCGAGAGAGTAAGAGCTTAACCAGGTAGAAGCTGTTGAATTCCTCAGACTAAAACAAGACCGTCCTGTGTGCCGCGTGGCACCGTTTGTCTGGGGCCCGACAGGGTCCAGGGCTAATTTTAGCTCTTCGGTTGTTCTAAGTTCCTTCCCGCTGGCCTCCCACAGGGACTCTGCGTCCTCAGAGTGGGCACAGACTTTTCATGTTTCCCTCTCACGGCTGAAGTACCCAGGTTCGGTTTCCTGTCTCTAAATAGAGGGGTGGACAAACGTTCACAGTAGTGAGTACACAAAACTCAGTGTATTCTTATATTATTATTTATCGGTTATTACATTATTTAATTGTAGTTCAACGCTGAACCTATGTTTGCCCACCCCTGTATGTAAAAACACGATTATACATTTGTTCTTCAGTTTAAATGCGTCTGTAAATAATAAATTTAACAGAACCATGTGGTCTTTTTGAATCTTATAGACAACCCCTCCCCCCTCTGTGCTCTCAAGCTTCCTGACCAGATGCACCCCAGCACCTTCCAGAAGCGGCACCTCAGCCTGCGACCTGGGCAGGCTCCTCTGTGAAATGTCGATTCCTCAACCACGTAACTTGCACCATTTCTGAGAAATGATGACAGTGTGTTTACTATGGTTCTAGCCTAAACAAAACTCAGATTTCTTCTTACCAATGTTTAGTAAAATCAACAGGGCATTAAAAACTGCCAGCAGGGAGCTTAGCAAATTAGATGCTCGCATGGCGCCTCCCTCTGCGCCCGGATGCAAATAGCTCTCATCTTTATACAGCTCTTTGAAACATCATGGTGCCGTCCCAGCCAGGCCCCTCCCCTCCCTCAATGTGACCACGTCTTTGTAAGGTGCACACCAGCATCAATGGATGACAAAAGTGAATTTCGACTAAGTAGCTCCTTGCCTTCGGGGAGCTAGAAATTTTAAGTTTCTTTAGAATTCATGAAAGTATGAAGAGAGCCCCACCCTGAGATGGTAACATGGAAGCAATCAGTGTTCATTACATGGTGCCCTCTAGCATTTATTAAGTACCTAACCAAGTGGACCCACACTGCTAGCCATTGATGGGTTTTCTAACAAGTTTGAAGCACTATTCTTACTCTCAAGCAGCTTGTGCAGGAGGATCATTTTTCGAATAGTTCTAGCTTTCAAAGAAGCCCAGACACTGCAAACCCAAGTTTAGGCTCTAAAAAACCAGGCGCTGCCCAAACCGGTTTGGCTCAGTAGATAGAGCATCGGCCTGTGGACTGAAAGGTCCCAGGTTTGATTCCGGTCAAGGGCGTGTACCTTGGTTGCGGGCACATCCCCAGTAAGAGGTGTGCAGGAGGCAGCTGATCAATGTTTCTCTCTCATCGATGTTTCTAACTCTCTATCCCTCTCCCTTCCTCTCTGTAAAAAACATCAGTAACATATATTTTTTAAAAATAATAATAAATAAATAAATAAACCATGCGCTCTGAATGGATGCTACTCAAGTAAATGAGGCAACGCTACATATTTCCTTCCTTTTTACCACAAAAGACGATCTAACTGAAATAAAGTCAGTAACAGAGAGGAGATTAAACAAAAGGATTTGAAATGTAATTCTTACAGGCAGGAGAACTGTAAATGCCAACATCTGGGCTCATGTAAACTTATCTACCCGTCAATCCATTTCTCAAGATGGCAAAAAATTTACAACAGCTGCACAGCCTTACCTCACCAATCAGAATTTCAAATGTTATCTTTTTAAATGGCACAGATTAAAGAGAAGAGGATGCAGTAAAGAAGAGGATGTAGTAAAACTGTTCCTCTCAGTCAGCTCCCTCTCCCCACAGCTCCCTCTCTCTCTCCCACAACCTGGCCAGAGACACTCCCCTGCTGCCTCGTCATCTGTGGGGCGAGCCCACCAGCAATCAGGAGCGGCCCTCTCCTGCCTGCGCTCTCACTAAGCCAGGTGAGCGGTGCGGTGAGGATGGGTACCCATCGACAGCATCATGCCTAATTAGTTCATATTAAGTGTCTACCGCACTGACCCATAAACCACAGCGAGCAAGCGCCCTCTTCACGTGTGACAGCCGGATGCTGAGCAAACCCACCGATATTATTCAGTTACATCAAACTGCTATGGGGTTTGTGGTTTTAAAAAAAATCGCCATCTTCAGCCATTGAAGATGGCTGTTGAGCTGTTGAGCTGTTAAACAAATCACTCTCAGAGCAACACATGGTAATTAAACGGCGGGAGAGTAAGTCTGCAATATTCCCCTGCAGAGGTTTCCTCGCTGACTTCCTTTCCCTAACCCCAGGGTTTCCCATCTGATGAGTTGTGAGCATGGGACAAAGATGGATTGCACCCACCTATCCACCTGTGCATGGAAACCTACTTCCCCGCCTTGACTGCTGCTGGCTTTCACAAGTACCCCTTTACCTGAGCGCCCAACAGAGTGGCAGAGGCTGTCCTTAACTCTGAAAGCCCTCTCAGCACCGAAGCAAATGCTCTCATTTCACAGGTGGGGGTACAAAAAGGGGGAAGCAATGGGATTGTGATCCCACAGTTACAGCAACTGACCAGCACCCCATTCTCGCAGATTGCTACTAAATAATTCCATCTCAGCTTTAGGCTTAAGGTAATACCAGTAGTATGATTCCTCAAATGAAGTCAACTAACTCACCTATTGAATTCTTCATAACCCTAGTCTTGGTCGATTGGTTTTCCCTGCCTTTCAAAAAATATTTAGAAGCAAGATTTCTTTTTTTAAAAAAATACATTTTTATTAATTTTTTACAGAGAGGAAGGGAGAGAGACAGAAAGTCAGAAACATCAATGAGAGATAGACATTGATCAGCCACCTCCTGCACGCCCCACAGTGGAGATGTGCCCACAAGCAAGGTACATGCCCCCAACTGGAATCAAACCTGGGACCTTTTAGTCCACAAGCCAATGCTCTATCCACTAAACCAAACCGGTCTCAGCGAGGCAAGATTTCTTAATGACTCAACCCCAGTAAGACCTGAACTCAAAAGGCACTCACTAAGTGCCTTGGTGTAATAAATTAGCTTTCTTCACTCCATAACTCCCATCTCTTTCCTGCCCTTCCAGGTTTATTGTCCGACGCCATCCCTGTGACTCATCTGTAGCTACACCACTGCTCATGGTGGACCACTGCATGGAAGTCACATAACAGAGAAACCAAAGTTACTTCTGGCATTAACCGCATCACTTCATGAAAGAGAAATCCCATGAATGAACCCCAACAAGGGTAAGTCAAGACTACACAGAATAGTTCTTTGGGCACTGGGATACTTAGAGTCACTGAAGAGGCCTTAATCTGTGAAAGTTAACATTTAATCAAATCCATATTTTCCCATCCTTCAACTAAGGGTTCAGCATGAATTATGGTTCTGAAAGGATTCTTTTACATATAATTTGGATATAATAGAGCAGCATTTCTTAACCTGTGGGTCGCGACCCCTTTGGGGGTCAAACGACCCTTTCACAGGGGTCGCCTAAGACCATCAGAAAACACATATTTCCCATGGTCTTAGGAACCAACACACCGCTCCTCGGTGTAGCAAAGTGTAGCAATGTAGTCTACTGTTGTCATATGAAGACTGTTACCCATGCTACACCATGATTCAAGACAAAAAAAATTTCATTTATTTGTAATTAGAAATAAATATTTCACAATATATAATTACATATTGTTTTTGTGATTAACCACTATGCTTTAATTATGTTCAATGTGTAACAAGGAAAATACATCCTGCCTATCAGATATTTACATTACAGTTCATAACAGTAGCAAAATTACATTTATGAAGTAGCAACGGAAATAATTTTATGGTTGGGGATCACCACCCCATGAGGAGCTGTCTTAAAAGGTCGTGGCATTAGGAAGGTGGAGGACCTCTGTAATAGAGCAAAGTTTCTGTATTTATAAACTAGAGTTCTTGAATTCCAGGCTTCTGATCTGACCTGAACATGCATGGCCAGTGGGTAGCTCAATAATGTGGTAAAGAGACAATGAGTCTTGGAGAGCAAGGTCAGAAACACAGATTATTGGAGTCCTGGAGCTATCTTCCCTTATGCTCGGAGGAACCTGGATCTGAACGATTGAATTGTCTGACCCTTAAAACCTCAGGACTTACTTCATACAATGGATCTTTCATTCCACGAAAGTTTAATGCATGCCTTATTTAATAATATCACTAGTTACTCAAGAATAACTCGCTGTAGAAAATTTGGAACGCACAGAGAAGTATATAAAAAAGAAACAAATAAATGTCACCCACCATTACTTATAACATTTTGAAGTGTTTCAGGGAGCTGAACCCTTTGTCCTAGATAGCATCTGAAACTTGAACTACAAACCTCTCTTTGGTCTATAGAACATCACTATTATAAAGGCGGCTTATCCTCTCTTCTTAATATTTGCTGATGTGATCAAACTTCAGGTTAAATGTAAGTCCCTGGTTAGGTCTACCTGTAAGCTGTGACTACCCTCCCTTCTCCTCTACTTAAGCCTTCAGGGAAATCAATGTGTTTAAGTAGCTGCTTTGTAACTACACACAAACTTCACTTTCACTGCCCCCTCCCCCCCTTTTGCAGGCTTCCACAATCGAGAATCAATAGCGGGCATTCCTCAGTATCCACAGGGGATTGCTTCTAATCCCTTAGGTAAAACGGCGTAGTATTTGCACATAACCTTCTCAGATTCTCCCATACACTTTAAATCATCTCTAGGTTACTTATAATGTAAATGGTATGTAAATAGTTTTAGACTGTATATTTAGAGAATAATGACAAGAATAAGAGTCTGTACGTGTACAGTACAGATGGAACAGCGTGACATTTTTCCTCCCCAAAATGTCTGATCCACGCTTGGTTGAACCGTGCTTGCGGGACCTGCAGACACGAGTGCCGACGGCGTTTCCAAAAGCCACTCGAGGTAAACCCATCTCCAGGCCTACCGCGGGGCTGACTTCACAGCTTTCTGTCTCCTGAAAACACATCTTTGCACATAGTTTTCTTTTTGGATCTGTAACTGTAATAAGCTCAGGGCTCAACTCCTTCCAGCTTCAAATACCTTCCCTGCTTAGGAGATGGAAAGGAAAGCACAGCTTCTGCTATTTCTGGTGTTAAGAATGTTTGTTTACCCTATTAACAATATCAACAGTTGTAACTCCATGGCACCCTAAAAACGGCCCTGGCCCACGGCAGCACCCTGGTTGGAAAATAACAGTCCAGGAAAACAACCCCAAAGCAGAG
>PVJN01031637.1:0-24717 GCA_004026805.1 Lasiurus borealis | reverse complement strand
GTCATCTCCCCGTCGCTTTGGCACGGCGCCTGTACTCCGTGTGAGACGGCCCCCATTCGGGTAGGAAGAGGGGGCCATGGTGGTGTCTACCAGGGAGACATTTCTGCAGCCAAACGCGTGCGTGTTCACAGCGAGCGGGTAAACGCAGACTCCCCATGGGCCGGTGAGGGGGGCGGTCAGCTTCTGCCACAAATATGTCTGTGACCCAAACTCAGGGAAGCAGGTTGGGGTGTCAGAACTCTTCAGAACTGCAGAGAGGCCACTATGGGCCTGTCGTGGAAATAAATTACGCCATTTTCTAAGTTACCGGTCACATTAATCAGGCAGCAAACCAAGTAGATCCCAGGTTGGTCAGAGGACCCAGACTACACCGCCTTTCATTGGTTTTACTGCGTGACATGATCTCCTTAGAGCAGCGGTTCTCAACCTGTGGGTCGCAACCCCTTTGGGGGTCAAACGACCCTTTCACAGGTGTCGCCTAAGACCATTGGAAAATGCAGATATTTACATCACGATGCATCACAGTAGCAACATTTCACGGTTGGGGGTCACCACCACATGAGGAACTGTATGCAAGGGTCGCGGCCTTAGGAAAGTTGAGAACCACTGCCGTAGAGTCTCTGACCTGCTGCATCAAGGATCAGGTAGGTGGTGTCTGTGGAAGTAAAATGGAACCTAAGTGGCTTTTTACCCAAGTAATCTGGTGCTCCTTACCTCTTTTTGAAAATGATGGTGAAATTCCTATCCGATTGACCAATTTGGCCATTTGTAATTGGACAGTCGGGAGCATGAGGTGCAGTCGCATTGCTGTGCGACCATCGCCACTATCCATCCCCAGAGCTGCTGCCTGCCAAACGCAGACTTGTCCTTCACCAATGCCTGTCCCTGCCCGCCCCCAGCCCCGGAAACCACCATTCTTTTTTCTTTTTTAAATATATTTTATTGATTTTTTACAGAGAGGAAGGGAGAGGGATAGAGAGTTGGAAACATTGATGAGAGAGAAACATCGATCAGCTGCCTCCTGCACGCCCCCCACTGGGGATATGCCCGCAACCAAGATACATGCCCTTGACCGGAATCGAACCTGGGACCTTTCAGTCCACAGGCCGACGCTCTATCCACTGAGCCAAACCAGTCTCAGCAAACACTACCATTCTTGAAATACCTGTTTTAAGTCCCAATTTTGTGAGCTTCTTCCAAAAAACTGCAATTGTCACTAACAGATGCAAGACTGAGGGAGCGTACCCGCGCTAATGGTGCTGCCCCAGGGTACTCTTTCTCACTGGCTCTGTATTTGGAACAGCCAGAGAGTGTAATTAGCCACTGTCATTGCCAGGAAGGCGGGCGATTCTATAATTACCCTCTGCGCTCCGGCTTTAACACTGCGGTGGAAACCACCCTGCAAGGTGCTCCCCAGTTTACCTCTCCCCTGACCCCCCTGCCGGTGGCTGAGGAGCTGCTCGTCCTGTAATTAAAGCTGGCGGACTCCTGCACGCGCCGTCTCGACTGCGCAGAAAGTAACGCCGCCTTGTGCTGTGAAACTGGCTCCTGGCTGCTGGGAGGGCAGAGGCCCGACTCAGGGGGAGGCGGTTGTAAGTGATGTCTGCCTCCCACTGCCCGCCCAGCTACCCGCCGCCGCCGCAGGGGTGCGGTCTGGGATCCCCCTCTGCAGATGATTCGCATGAAAGGTCATTCCCAACATCCGGGCCTTGGGGACCTTTTCCCCGGTGGCTTCCAGCAAGTCTTACTGTGCTCGCGTCCCTTTTCCTCTGGATGCTCGTGTGGGTCCCCGGTCCTGTTCATTCCACGGGGGGAGCAGAGGTTTCTGCTGGCGGATTTCTTCACGTGAAGAAGAGCCTTTAGCGCGGCTAGCGTGGCTCAGTGGATGAGCATCATCAGCCTGTGAATCTGGAGGTCACAGTGCGATTCCCCGTCAGGGCAGAGGCCCAGGTTGCCAGCCTGATCCCCGGAAGGGGCCACGCAGGAGACAGCCGATCAGTGTTTCCCTCTCTCATCACTGATGTTTCTCTCTCTCTCTCTTCCTCTCCTTTCCTCCCCGAAATAAAATTATATTTTAAAAAAAGAAAAGAAAGGTCTTTAGAGACCAAATGGGTTGGGTAAGTAGGAGTTCTGCCGCCCTTCAGTGTTAGAACGAGTCTAGACTCAGAATCAGAAGGGACTGTTTTTATCAGAGAAGCAAAGAAGTATTTCCTCAAAGTATGTAACACACAGGTAAGTGAGACCTCTGTCTCCAGCTTATTTTCCTGTGGTTTAAGTCCTTCTGTTGTTGATTATTTTCTTATCGGAAAAAAAGCAGGGGAGGGAGATTGGTGTGAACCCAGTGGCCTAACCAGGAAACCCTATGTCCCCCCATGAGTGAAAGGTGAACGTGATTCGTTCTCGGGAAACCGTCCCCTGACTCAGCTCCTGCTCCTCGGAGAGGATGCTCTGCTGAGCCCCATCCCGGGATCGCCCCCTGACTCACACGCGTCGTTTGTTACCCCGATAAGCTGTCTCTGCCAGCGATGGTCAGAGGGTCACGAGCTGGCTGGGAGCTCTGAATGCTTTAGCTGTATCTTTCCAACAAAGAACAGAAGCACCTGCCTGCAGTTTCTGCCGCATTCCCTGAGGTTTGAGCAGGATAGAACCGGAGGCACCCGGCCAGGGGGATGGAGCCGCCGCTCTCAGGACCGAGGCTGTGTGTGGCCAGGAGTGAACACAGCCCCCGGAGGCTGAGGAAGTGTGGGCAGCGTTGCCCCACGTTGGCAGAGGATGCGCAGGCAGCAGAGAAAGCTTCCTTCGTGTCCACTGTGAAGGGGACTCCCCGTGTCCTCCACGCGTCTGCCTCCTCTCCCCGTCGCCCTGGAAGCTTCTGGTGAACAGGCTGGCACCCCCACTTCCTCGCTCAGTCCATGTTTTCCTTCTGCTTGGACTTCTTTTCTCAAGAGATCAGCCCTCTACCCCTCCTGAAATTCCTCTGTCCAAGAAAATCCATTCTGTCTTCTCTAACGAGTCTTCTAGTTCAAGTTCCCACCGCCATTGATAGTACGAGGCCCACTTTTTATTATGAAAACTTTCAAAAACACTGATTGAAAGAGCAGCTTGATGAACACTCGAGTAATCAAGAATAATCAGAATTGTTATCATTTTACCATATTTTTTCAAGTGTCCGTATAGTTTATTCACATAAGGTGTTGTCAGTGCGATATTTTTATTTCTATTTATGTGTTTTTTAATTTTTAGATAGTTTAATTTTATTTTGTATTGAATTTATTGGGGTGATAAAATTGCATAGGTTTTGGGGTATCTGTGTGTTTTCAAAAACACGTGGAAGTGCCCTGGCCAGTTTGGCTCGGTGGATAGAGCATCGGCCTGCGGACTGAAGGGGCCCAGGTTTGATTCCAGTCAAGGGGACCATGCCTGGTTGCAGGCTTGATCCCCAGTGGGGTGCATGCAGGAGGCAACCAATCACTGACTCTCTCTTGTCATTGATGTTTCTGTCTCTCTGTCTCTTCCTTTCGCTCTGAAATCAATAAAAAATAAAAATATTTTAAAAAATCATGTGGAAGGAAAGGCATTGTGACACTGGGCCCCTCACTAAGATGACATTATCACAATCAAGGAACTCAGTAACAGTGTCATAGCACTAATATCCAGCTCATGTTTAATTTCCCTGATTGTCAACAAATGACTCTCTAGCTTTTGTAAAACCCAATTCCAGTCTGAATTGAACTGTCGTTGTCTTCGTTCCTGGCCTCTCCCCATAGGCAGCCTTTCTGGAGCGCCTGAGGGGTGTCTGGTGGTAGACCCTTTGGAAAAGTGGGATGAAGGTCTCCTCTGGGGGGTTCTGAGTAGAGGCGTGAGATGACCCCAGTGCTGCAGTGGGGATATTCAACAAAGGGGGTGAGGGATCAGAGATGTCAGGAGGTTCCTGCGATCTGGGGGTGTCCTGATGGTGGCTGGGAGCAGTCATGTTTTGGATCTTGAAAGGAGACCCAGCAGAATGTACCCACAGGTTGGATATGGACTGTGAGACGGAGAACAGCCAAAGACAATGCCGATGCATGGAGGACAGAACTCGGGAGGAGCTGGGCTGGAGGGAGAGGGGGAAGGAGGAGCTCCGTTTGGGGCATGTGATGTTTGAGGTGCCGGTCAGACAGCCTAGTTGGCCGTTGCATCTACAGTCCTGGAATTCCAAGTATGAGAGGTCTGGACGGGAGAGAGGAATGGGGGGAGTGGTGATCAGTGTGGGGGATGCTTGAATTGGATTCTGGAGGGCAGCCAGGTAACGGTCATGGCCAGGTCTAGGGCAAAACCCCAGCAGTGAGTGTCCGCGTGTGGTGACCACTGGAGGGAAAACCAGAGAACCGTGGGTGCCAGAAGGACCCTCGATGGGCGTGGATATTGCCAAGTGGTGCTGAGACATGGGGAGAGCCGGGAACGAGGGATCCACAGCTAAGGCAGCAGGAAAGAGCACCGGGTGTTTTCGGTACGAGAAGCCGGGTCTCTTCACCATCTCAGGGGGCTGAGCCCAGCACCTAGATCAGCACCTGGAGATGCCCGCGGGGTCGCTGTGATTGAGATCCGCCCTAACCTTTTCTGTCCCAGGAATTGGCTTTTTCCAGCACCGCTGCCAAAGGAAAGTGTTTGAAAGTGCTCCTCAGAGTTATTTCCTGCAGCATCCTTCTCTCCGATTTCAGTTGAAAGCATGCCACTGCCCTGACCCTCCTTGCAGCAAATAATGATTGGACCATCATTTCAAATTACCCTGGGCTCCTTTCTCGATTTACACACAGAAAGTATTTATCCTTTCTTCAAAGAAGGTCTCCAAGTTCTCCACAGCACCATTTCCCCAAGATAATAACTTATTTACTGCAAATGGAGAGCACTCGCTTTCTTTCTATGAAACGCCCTTAGACATTGTATGGATTTTACTAATTGGATGTCCAAAATATTTAGTTTTAAGTGCCAAAAAGTTTTGATGCCTCTTGCTTTTTTTTTTTCTTTCTTTGCTTTTTTTCATTTCTCCACTATTATATCAAGAAACGGAGCCTATTTATAAACTCCACTTGGACCTTGTGGTAATGGTTATGAGCAGGTTTTAATGAAATTTGAGAGTGTCTCTAGAGATCACAGATACTAGGGCCTTTAACATTGAGTGTTGCTTAGCAACCTGGAAGTCATTACATTTCCCGGCTCTGTAATAACATGATATACTTTTCTTTACTAGTCCCTGATGACAATGTAATGGAAATAATCCCTTTCTAAAGGTTGCAGTCTATGAGGGGGCAGCCAAACAGATCCACCCCACCCCCTCATTCATGGTCTGCGCCTGTTTTAATTCAGTGCACAAGTGTTGTTTTCTGAATGTTGCATGTGACTGAATGAAATATGTTCCAAGATGATATCCTTAAAAGCAAGGCCTCCTGCTCTGAAACAGTGATTACAGAAACCATAGAAATTGTTAACATACATCCGTGTACCTCCACCATGTTGAGACTAGATTTATTAGTTGACCACCAGTTTATGCAAGAATGTCTGCTTGCTCCTAGTTGATTTATTCTGTCCAGGTATTTGCAGCTACTAGGTGTTGTAGGCGTACACTAAACCATATGCTTTAGAGTAATGGGAGCAGAGCCAGTCTGCATGAGCCAGAAGTTTGATTTATCGATCATTTTTTGATATTTTTGTAATTTTTCTAAAGCCGTATTTTTTAAAATTATAAAGGAACTAGAGGCTCAGTGCACAAATTTGTGCACAGGCAGGGTGCCTTAGCCTGGCTAGCAATCAGGGCAGGTCGGGGTGGCTGGCCGGGGGAAGGGATTGCGGCTAGCTGGCTAGCGGCAGGGAGGAACTGCAGGATGTTGGTTGGCTGCAGGCGTTTGGCTGTGGGAGCACACTGACCACCAGGGGACAGCTCCTGCATTGAGCATCCGCCCCTCGGGGTCAGTGCCCATTGTAGGTACTGCCAGTCATCCAATAGTAATGGTCGCTTAGGCTTTTATATATATACTAGAGGCCCATTGCAGGAAAATTCCTGCAGTAGAGCTTCCTGCGGCAGTCTCTGCTGCCCCGTCTGCTTGCCTCCCTTCTCCCTCTGCCCCACTTGCTTTCCTCCCTTCTCCACTGCCCCGCTTGCTTGCTTCTGTGCAGCTTTGCTCCCTTCTGCAGTGCTTGGCTTCCTTCTACGCTGTTTTCAGTCTTCGCTCTGTGCCAGAATATGCAAATTAACAGCCATCTTGGCTGGGTTAATTTGCATACTCACTCCTGATTGGCTTGTGGGTATAGCAGCGGTACGGTCAATTTGCATGTTTCTTTTATTAGAGTGGATATTTATATATATATATATATATATATATAGAGAGAGAGAGAGAGAGAGAGAGAGAATAATATGTACAGGAAGTTCATAGCAACATTGCTCATAATAGCCAGAAAGATGGAACCAACCCAAATGTTCAATAGCTGATGAATGGGAAAATAAAATGTGGTATATCCATGCAATGAGCTAATATTCAGCCATAAAAAGGAGTGAGATACTGACACATGCTACAGCATGGATGAACCTTGAGAGCATTACATTAAGTAAAAGAAGCCAGCTTGGAGGCATGGCTCAGTTCTTGAGTATAGACCATGAACCAAGAGGCCACCAGTTTGATTCCTGGTCAGGACACATGTCCAGGTTTTTGGCTCAGTCCCCAGTAAGGGGCCTGCAGGAGGCTGTTGATAGATGATATTTCTCTCTCATTGATGTTTCTATCTCTCTCACCTTCTCTCTCTAAAAATCAGTAAAAACCTCTTTTAAAAAGCTAGACACAAAACACACATACTGCATGATTTCATTTCTGTGAACTACTGGAGTCCACTGATAAGAACTATCAAAACAGACAAATCTATAGAGACAAAGAGAGTAGTGGTTGCCAGGGGCTGAGGGAGTGGGGAGGTGCAGAGTGACGGTTAATGGACTTAGGGTTTAAGGGATGATTAAGATGTTCTTACACTGATTGTAATGACAGTAACACATCTTTGTGAATATACTAAAACTCATTGAATTGTACACTTTAAAATGGTGAATTTTATGGTATATGAATTTGTTCTAAAAAAAAATCACAGTATGTATCTATTCCCCCTCCCCCCAGGGATAGTCATCTTAAACTATTATCCTATACATTACCATAGTTAACATTTTGTTTTATTTCTAGACCGACACATGACATGTATTATGTATACACACATGCACATGAACACATACACATGTATTGATAATTATTTCTAAATGAATTGCGATTTTAAATCATGATGGTGAAAAGTTCATTTCTTTACCTCAATTGCCTTCCCAGATTCCATTGAAATGATCCAAATAAGTATGAAAATAAGGGAAAACAGGGAGAGGTCTCAGTCCTAGCTTGGGAAATTTCCAGAAGGTGCAGTTAGTTTGCCAGACCCCACTGGAGGCAAAGAAGCAGGCAGCCAGAGCAGCTCCGGCCGAATCCTGGGCTCTGGCACCAGGGGTTTAGAGGAAGGACTAATCCATACTCAGCACAGGATCTTCCCTGAGGGGCCCCATCCAGGGCCACTGCCCGCCACCACCCTGGGTGCTCAGCCTTTTGTCCCCGTTTGTCCTCTGAATTTAAGCCTTTATCTCACCCCCCACCCCCCACCCCCACTTCTCACTAACCCCCGGGGAAAACTGCTCACAGCTCTCAGCAGCTTCCACTGAAGAGGAGATTCCCCAAGGAAACCGAAGTGAGATCTTAAACATCCCCCAGGCAGCGCATCCGTCTTCCGGTGCTTGCTCCTAGAGGTCTCCATCGCTGACACTGAGCAGACAGAAACCGCCGGCCATCTAAGAAGAGTCTAGTCTGGGAGCGGCCACTCGTGAGCCAGAAACACCAACGGCCACAGAAAAACAAACATAAGAAACAAGGCTTTAAAACGAATTCTAATTAGCGTCTTCACAAAGACTTGAAAGGTTCTCACATTCATAAACAGGGCATGACTTTCAAAACGTAAAACCCAGTAGAGGGATTCCGTAACAGATTAAACTCCGGCAAAAGCCAAGTGAATTATTTATACCACCAGCTTCAAACGTCCTTCCTGAGCACAGCGAGAGGAATGTTAAGAATTGTGGCAGTTGGAACCGGGAAACCCCACAGCCCTTCCTGGAATACGTGCACCAGAGGTGTGGCGAGCCGCCCGAGTTAAATGCCCTCGGCACAGAGCAGAGGGCTGGAACGCTCTGCTAACATCCCCCGCATCCTCTGTGGGAGAACAGTGATGTCATGGTGCCATCAGACTGGGGTTCCTTCTCTGGGCCTCGGGGCTGGCTGGGGTGGGAGCCTGAATACACAAATGCCGCTTGCCTGGGCATCGAGAGCATCTCTGGCCTTCTTGCCACGGTGCCCTTGTCTGCCCGGTGTGAGAGTGTGCCGTCTCTTCTGGATGAGAATATTGAACCTGTGCGCCCTTTCGGATGTGTACCCAACAGATCCTTTTCTCTAGATGAACAGCCACCCAAATGATTCCTGACTGATCCCTCTGCAATGTGGAGTATTTGACTCGATCCAGCTCGATCTGGGTCTTTAATGAAAAGCCATTTCCTGATTCTGCTTTTGAAGCCTGTATTCGCTGTAGCCGAAGGATGTGGTCTACCTTTCGTTGAGATTGGCGAAGGAGCTTGTTCTGTTTTCCAGACGAAGGAGCTCAGTTAGCTTCATGGTGAAGAGGCATAGGGGTTAGATACTAGAGGCCTGGCGTGTGAAATTTGTGCACTGGGGTGGGGGTGTCCTTCAGCCCAGCCTGCACCCTCTCCAGTCCAGGAGCCCTCAGGGGATGTCCAACTAACGGCTTAGGCCTCCCCCCCCCCACCCCGCCACGGGGAGCAGGCCAAAGCCGTCAGTCGGACATCCTTAGCATTGCTGCGGAGGCAGAAGAGGCTCCCACTATTGCTGCTGTGCTCGCCAGCTGTGAGCCCAGCTTCTGGCTGAGCAGTGCTCCCCCTGTGGGGGCGCACTGACCACCAGGGGGCAGCTTCTGCATTGAGCGTCTGCCCCTTGGTGTTCAGTGCGTGTAATAGTGACCCCGAGGAGTTCCAGATTGCGAGAGGGTACAGGCCAGGCTGAGAGACCCCACCGATGCACCATCAGGACCTGGGAGGGATGCGGGAGATTGGCCAGCTGGGGAGGGGCTATGGGAGGGCTGCAGAGTGAGTTCGGCCCATATTGCTCAGTCCCAATCGACCCAACCCAGCAGCAAGCTAATCTACTGGTCGGAGCATCAGCCCCCTGGTGTCATAGTAAGCAGTTGAGTGGCCTTAGCCTATCACTAGCATATTACGCTTTGATTGGTTGAATGGCTGACTGGATGATCGGACACTTAGCATATTAGGCTTTTATTATATAGGATATAAAACTCTAAGTGACTGGTCAACCAGTTGACCGTTTGATCATTCGATAATGTGCACTGACCACCAGGGGGCAGATGCTCAATGTAAGAGCTGTCCCCTGGCGATCATTGCGCTCCCACAGCGGGAGTACCGCTCAGCCAGCTTACCGAGCAGCAGTGAAGGCGGCAGGCGCAGCCGGGCTAGGATGAATGGGAGCGGCACAGCGCCCGGCCTGGGCTCAGGCTCCGCCCCTGCCGCTGTGGACACGGCTGCATCCCTCGGGTGATGTTGGACTGCCGGTTTCATTCTGGCTGGGCTGCGGGGATCAGGCTGAAACCGGCAGTCCAACATCCCCCGAGGGGTCCCGGATTGCGAGAGGACGCAGGCCGGGCTGAGGGACCCCACCGGCGCACAAATCTAATTGAAGAAGTAATCTATCTTCACTGAGTCTCGGTTCCCTAATATAAAAAAGAGAAATAATATTTCTACCATAAAATTGTCTAGGGGATCACATGGCAATGAAAGC
The DNA here is from genome assembly GCA_004026805.1 of Lasiurus borealis. Lineage (NCBI taxonomy): Eukaryota > Metazoa > Chordata > Mammalia > Chiroptera > Vespertilionidae > Lasiurus > Lasiurus borealis. The sequence continues at coordinate 14,809 of PVJN01031637.1, read as the reverse complement.
AAAGTGCTTAGCATGTGTCTGGAACACACACCGTATTTGTCTGTGTATGAGATGCCCTTCAATTTTCAATCTTAATGCTTTTAGAAAAAAATAGCATCTTATACACAGAAACATACGGTAACTTCTCTGTGTAACTATTGCTGAACATTATAATCATCAACCTCCTCCTCCTCACTTTTATGCCTGTGTTATATTCATTTCCTGCCTTCCCCAGAAAATTGAGTTAATACACGTTACGTATTACTTTCTGCCCCCATAATTGTGAGAGCATTAGGACAGGAAATGGTGTGCCGGTTGTCTGAGGGTATTTTGAGTTTGTTTCCTCGAAGGTCAAGCTCATGAGGCCTGCCGCAGATTGTCAAGTTTTGTTTATCCCCTCCTCCCCCCTCTCGCATGAGGCCAGTGTTACTGCTTCCTGTGACGTGGAGAAGCCCCCGCTCCTGGTGTGCCCTCGGAAGAGAACGAAATTGCCTGGAGCAGACACTGAGGTTATCAGGATTCAAACCTCAGATGGCAGCGGAACTGCTGAAATGGCACCATCGCGGGGCTTGCCTGACGGTGTGACAGAGGGAGCAGGACCTCCGACCCCTGGCTACTCAGAATGTGGTCCCAGATCCCCAGTGGTGTCCTTGCTTGGATGCCGTGCGGTGCAGAGTCCCAGGCCCCATCCTGCGCCTGCTGAGTGGAATTGGTGTCTGGCCGTGGTCCCAGGTGCACAGCTGAGAAGCTCGAGCAGGGGTGGGGAACCTCTTTCTGCCAAGGGCCGTATGGATATTAACATCACTCTCAGGCCACACAGAATTATCAGCTGAAAGGTTAGTCTGCTCCGTTGGGTCAGATATTTAATTAACTCGCCCCTTAGGCCTCGGAGGGACAAGACCAAATGATTCCATGGTCTCATTCGGCCCGCCGTTCCCCACCCGTGCTCTAGAGGCTGCTTCTGACAACGCGGGAGGCACAGTTACTGAAGCCACAGAAACCAATTGGGTCCCAGACAGTCCCCTCTCCAAGTCCCGCCTGTCCTTAGCCAGTTACGTTCACTGGGAAGAGGACCGGCGTCTAGTTTGTGTTGTCGATTTATCCCTGCAAGTCCTGGAACATCCACTGTTGAAAAATCTTTTGAATCCTTCGATATTCTTGTATTTGAAAATGATAATGACATTCAAAATCGACATGTGTGTGTATGGTCTCTGTCTCGGAAGGCGAGCTTACCCAGGAAAGAACTCACATGAGACTTGGCGCGGCACTGGCAGAGGAGCCTCCGACAGAGGCTATTGATTGGGAGATGCGGGAGCCGGCTGGCGGAAAGCACCGAGTTTTCCTGTCTGTTACACTGGAACCGTTACCGCCGACCAGCGCGTTAATAATGCAGGGACGTGGGCAGACGGCCCGCCGGGGTCGGGGGAGGGCAGGCGGGCAACACCGCTGCTGATGGACGAGTCCAGGCGCAGAGGCCGGGGTGGGCTGAGGAGTATTGGATGAGCCGTTTAGACAGTCGGTACAGGAACCGGATTCAGAGAGGGCATCGCCAGGAGGCTCAGACCTGGACTCTGTCCTTCACCTGCTGTGTATCCTGGGACCAGTCGCTTATATCTCGGAGCTGAGCGCTGATGTACCTGGCGAGGGCCCTGTGTGAAGGTTACAGGAGATGGGCATCGGAGGCTTTACCATAGCTTAGCACGTAGCTGATCAGCACAGAGAAAGTCACCAAGACCCGCGTGCACGGACGCACACGGGTATCTACCTCGGAAATGGCAGGTGGCTTCCTCGCTCTCCAGCTCCCAGCACGTGTCCCCACCAGACTCTGGCTTCCATCCTCTTCTTCCCTCTGTGGAGGCTGTTTCTGTTGGCGGATGCGCATCCTTCCTGTCCCTGACACACCTCTGCCGAGGCCTCAGTCACACGGCACCGCACACACCGCGTAAAGCAACCTGCAGAGAGCACGCCTGCAGAGAGCACGCGTCTCTGTTGCCTCCTCTGCGTGAATCCGGAGCTCGGAGGTCAGCTCTGTTGGAGCCACAGCCGGGCGTGGGGAGCCCCTTCGGCCCGGGGTCTCCAGCACAGGGCAGGCCTCCCGCTGCTTCCCGGCCCCGGGCTGGGCCTGGTGCTGCTCCTTCAGGAGGCTCCGCGCAGCCGGCAGAGCCGCTCATGCCTTATGCATGAAGCTCCGTGATCCCGGCCGGCCTCCCTCAAGGTCCTGACCCTGCCGTGGCCCTTCCTGCTGCCAGCACGTCGGATGCTGCCCCCCGGGAGCCAGAGGCCTGTTGCCAATGACGGGGGGCGTCTCTGGGTGCCCCCCAAGGAGCTCCGGGTGCCTTGTTAGGCTTAATTGCCTGGCCGCTGAGAGCCCAGCTTCTAGAAGCCGGCTCCTCGGTGGCCCCAGGGCATGCTGGGGACGGGAGCGGGGCTCTGGCTCGGAGCCATTCCCACCACGCAGGCTGGAGGGCGGCCAGGCCGGGTCTCACGTCGGACCTCACAGGCAAGGAGTTGCTCCTGCAGGAGGGACCTTGGAGCAGAGCCCAGAGGCAGCGAGGGGTCCAGTCACCCCACACCCCTCCCTCTCGCCCCACCCTCCTGTGTCCACATAACAGTGGTGCCTCGAGATAAGAGTTTAATTCATTCTGCAACCTTGAGGCGTGGGAAACTATGAGATGCTCGAGTCGCGGTAAACTGGTGGGTCGTGTGCAGCCGGCCCATCCACGCGATGACTCCTATCTCAACTGTTGCTCGTATTTCAAAGCAAAAATCGCTCGCTAGATGGCTCGTATCTCAAAAACCTCATATGTTAGGGCACTCGTATCTCGAGGTACCACTGTACTCTCTTGGCTCCACTTTACACACAGACCAAGAGGGCTCATCCCTGCCCACCTCCAAGCCCTCCCCTCCCCCTCCCCGTGAATTGTCGTGACTTCCTGCTTCCTGCATTGCTGCAGCCTCCAGCCAGGCCTGCTCTCGGCACACAGCCCGCCATCCTTCCACAGCTCAGGGAGAGGAGGCTCTCCTCTGGGGAAAGTCCGGTCCTGTCCGGATCTATGCAGCTCTTGCAATTTGGCCTCTGTTCTGCCCCTTTTTCATGCTCCCGCCAATCTAGATGCACCTGCCGGTCCTCAGCTCCACCCACCACGCCGTACCTCCAGCCTCTGTATGTGCAGTACCCTCTTCCAGAAGGTTCCTCCCCAGCCCAGAGGGCTTTCTCCAGGTCTTTGCCCAGGTGTCACCCTGGCCAGCGCCCCTGCCCCTGTGTCCTCGGCCTCCTCTCTCCCACGGCACTCAGGATTTTCTGGCGTTTGGCCTGTTTGCTTATTTTCTACTGTTTCTCCTCCCCTCTGGGACGTAAGTGCTACAAGGACAAGGAGTTTGTTGTTGGCATCGTTGCCACAGCCCTGGCACCTTGCACTGCACTGGCATACACTTTGTTTAAATCAGTGAACGATTTTGTAAACCGTGTGCCTGCTCGTCTCTGCACAGACTCAGCCACAGGCCGTCCTGCGGAGCCCGCTCTGCCATGGTGTTGGCTCGAGGTTGTGCAGGAGGCAGCCCGGCTCTGGAGCCAGAAGAGCGCCACTTGCTAGCACCTCGGCCTCAGGGTCCTGACCTGTCTGTGCCCCATGGTCCTCGCCTGTAACAGGGATGCTAAGAGTGCTCTGCCGCCGAAACCAGTTTGGCTCAGTGGATAGAGCGTCGGCCTGCGGACTGAAAGGTCCCAGGTTCTATTCCAGTCAGGAGCATGTACCTTGGTGGCGGGCACATCCCCAGTGGGGGCGTGCAGGAGGCAGCTGGTTGATGTTTCTAACTCTCTATCCTTCTCCCTTTCTCTCTGTAAAATATGAATAAAGTTATATTTTTAAAAAAGAGTGCTCTCCCCTTGTGCAGAGCGGTTGTGAGGACCAGAGGAGTCACTTCTGCGGAAGCAGTTAGAACCGCGCACATGGCAGGTGCTGCCTGACTGTGAGAGCTCCTATTTTCATTATCATTGGACCCGCCACGACGCCTGCCCCAGGAGCCTGGGCTAAGTGGGCTTTCATCACGTGTCTGCTGGGGGCGCTACCACCTGAAGGGGCTCGGGGTCGGATGTTGGGGTGGCAGGCAGTAGACCTGTGCCCAAGCCTCCGTCACCTCACGAAGGCGTTCAGCAAATGTGCTGAGCCCTGCTCTGCGCACACGCGATGAGCAAACACGGGCACAGCTCCAGGCTCGGGGGGCGCTCAGCCCGCTGTAGACAGCTCTCCTGTCTGAGCAGCTGATGGCGAGGAAGCAGAGCAGACGCAATCTGGAGTTCATCTCCCTGGCTCCTCCCGCCCAGCCCCAGCGCAGAGGAGGGCTCGGTACCCTCGCCACCGACATGTGTTCCGAGGCGGCTCCGACCTGCTGGCTGGGCTGCGGCTTGGTCCCCCCCAGATACTGCTCACGAGGAGGCTCGGTTTTGACTCCAGGCCTCAGTTTAAGTCTCAGCTCTGCGCTGGGAAACCATCAGTTACTGCCTGAAATGTTCTTTCCTTGGTCACAATATGGACTTACAGCCTCAGCTTCCTGCATTACTAAGGAGGATCCAATTCTTATGCAGATGAGGTCACATCCACCAAGCTGAAAGGATTCTTATGCCGTGGGTCCCAGCACCCCCTCCGTGGTTGCACAGGGTCACCTGAGACAGGGAAGGGACCTCCATTCTGCTGGCTGCTTACACCCCAATTTCTGCTTGCTTCTCACCGTCACAGCTTCTGCTCTGTTTTCTCTTCCTGCCCCGCCCACAGATTGGACCAGGGCCTCCCTCTCTCAGCCTGAACCTCAACTTCCACTTCCCCAGCCGCCTCCTACCTAGCACCCCACTTCCCAGCCTGTGCCCCTATCTATCCCTCTATCTCTCGTTCCTTCTGCCTTGTCTCCTACTTCCGCCTCTCAGGGGCTTTGCCTGGCTCCACTCGGCCTTCCGCTCTGACCTTCTTCCTGTGGTGCCCCCGGACCAGAGGGACATTGGTTTTCCTCAGAGGGCAGAATTCAGTCTTTGTTTTTATTTTCTGATCGTGTGGGTAACATATAACCGTTAGCGAAAATGGTTTGAGCATCCCAGACATGACTGGGAACATTAAAACCCCAGAACAAGGATTCCTATGACTCCCCCCCGCCTCCCTTACCATCCCTCCCACTACTACCCCTTCCTGCGCCCACTGCCGCCTTTCTGGGGCGGAGCTTTAAGTCCGCTTCATCTGCGGCTAACGGGTTGTAAGGACACAGTGCTGGCGCTGTGATCTGGAACACCACACCCTCAGACCTGAGGCGTGGCTGCATCACATGAGGACTCACAAGAGTGACTGTCGGGGTGAAGGGCAGGGGGCCCCCCGTCTTCCTGCAGGCAGCTTCGGGTCTCCCTGTGTGGCTGGCACGGCCCAGTGACTGCCGCGTCTCAGCCTCACCTCGTAGGGCCGGTGGTTTTGGAGGGAACCTCCTTCCTTCGGAGAAGTAAACACTGGCGGCCCAGTAGGGCCGATGACGCGGAGGACGCGGGACAGGGCCCCTCCAGGGAAACAGGACTCGGGACAGGGCCCCTCCAGGGAAACACTTACGTCGGGGCCGTGACCTGTCGCTTCACCTCCTCGAGGCGCACCTGATAAACAAGCTAAGGAGCTGGAAGTCCCGTGGATCGGCCGGGCGTTTGTCTGGCCGAGGCCGTGGGAAGGCCTTGGGGCTAGAGATCCGGTCTGCGCCCAGCGTTTGTCCCCGCGTTTCCTGTTTGGCGTGCGATGGCCTTCTAAGCCGGCGGTTTTCGTTTCAGCATCCTCGGTCACGAAACAAACAAAGTGAGAAATACGAGACAGTGCCGGTTAAGCAGTTACACCAGCCCTCCCCTGTCATTTCTCGGCACTATTAAAATGTGATGTTTTTATAGGAAATCGTGATAAATTGATGGCAGGTCTAATCCGGGCTGACGCACGGTCGCCGGGACGGTGAGTTATGGTCCCAAATCTCGGGTGGCAGATGCTCTCTCGGCGCGGCGGTGCCGGTGTGAATCGTCCCCGTGATGAAGCGGGAGAAAATATCTTTTAATTTGCATAAGACACAAGCGCTGATTATACAGTTGGATTGCAGACCGTCCTGGGTATTTTCCGCAACCGGCAGCCTTGACAGTCAGCTCCCCGCCAAGAAGGGAGTGCTGATTGGTTATGAATGCTGCCTGAAGACTTTCTCCCCCGGATCTCTCTGAAGGAAGCACCCCTAGAGAGGGTGACATAAAACACCTCTGCCGGCGGTAATTGGCGGGAGGCGGAGGTTCGGCTCTGCGCGGCTCTTGCTCAGCCCGAGGGCGTTCTTGGGTTCGGAGACTGGGATCCCACCGGGGACTGGATCTCGCTGCCAGGGCAGGTCTTAGATGTGGGGTTCTGGGATCCCAGGGGAGAACTGGGGATACCGTTCCCCCTCCGAGTATCTCCCTGAAATTCATCCACGGCCCCTGAAATCCCACCAGCTGGGGGAATACGCCCCATTCATAGGCACCCACGCTTGGAAAGATGCTGTCTTTATCCTTAGCAGCAAGTTGGCTGGTTCTTGGGCAAATGTGCGTTTTCTGGCTGCCGTTCGAGGGGGGAGAGGCTGAGAGCACCCCTCCAGGAATGATGCGCATGGGAGGACCACACGGAGCTCTGCCCCGTGCTGGGGAAGAGAGAGCGATGGCCCACAGGTCGGGGTGGGCCAGGGAGCCATTCTGGATTTCCATGCAACAGAGCCCGTGTGGAGCTGGCGGGCGCACGGTAGATTTTGTGTGCCGCCATAGGTGGCCGTAATGGGTACAGATCTGGGAAGCAAGTTCTGTTAGTGAACACAGCGTCTTTATATATATATATATGTTATATATATATGTTATATATATATATGTATATATATGTTATTGATTTTTTACAGAGAGGAAGGGAGAGGGAAAGAGAGTTAGAAACATCGATGAGAGAACCATCGATCAGTCGCCTCCTGCACGCCCCACACTGGGGATGTGCCCGCAACCAAGGCACATGCCCTTGACCGGAATTGAACCTGGGATCTTTCAGTCCTCAGGCTGATGCTCTATCCTCTGAGCCAAACCGGTTTTGGCGAACACAGCGCCTTTGGCGGGGGTGCCCGAGCCGTGCCGAGCCATTTCCTGGGCTCCGGGGCCCTTTCCCCAGCAGCCTCTGCCGGCGGCCTCACTCCGACTTACGAGCAGCAAGTGCAACAGAGAGTTCCTTGTTGTGGCTGACCTCCAGGCGCCCAGGCCACTGGTGGTCCCTGAGGTCCGGAAGGCTGGCGCCCGCTGGGCAGGAGGCACGTCACTACGCAGACTAGGTGGGATTGTCTCCGGGCACTGTGGCCACTGCCTGAAGACTCCACCCCACCCCCACCCGGGAGCGGTGCTTGTGAACCTCCTTTCGTCAGGCACCCAAAGGAGCCTGGCTGACATCCTTCCTAATTGCTGCTCCCCATGAAATGTTAATGCCGCCGCTGCCCTGTGTCTGCGCCGCCCCGCGTCCTCCGGGCCTTGGCAGCACCGACAATTCCCCCTCTACTCCCCTACCTGCCCTTCACTTCCTCCTCTCCCCTCTCTTCCTCTCCCCTCCCCTCCTCTCCCGGAGCGGTTCTCGCCCCGCTGGGGGCAGTCTCCTGCCCAGGACGGACACGTGTCCTGGAAGGTGACCGGGAGGAAGGGAGTGCGGACTCTGGACGCAGTAAACGGAAAGGGACGCCTGAGAGGTGGCGGGGCTCCCTGGCTGGGGAGTCTTCTCTGCGAGGAGCTGGCTCCGTTGGAAAAGGCAGAACATGGACATGTCTGGAGGGGAGGCCTTACCTGTAAGGGCCGGGGAGGCTGGTCACCGTCCCGGATCCCGGGCGGAGTGTGTCTGAGCTCGCAGCCGAGTGAGAGGAGGAAGGACGGAGTGGAGCCGGTCACATGCCGTCCACCGGAGCCCGGAGTTGCTGCCCGCTCGTTATTTCAGAGTCCGCGTCGGGCCGCTTTTCTTCAGCTGCAGCTGGACGAGGTTCCCGGGGTGCTTTCGGGGAGCCAGGCCGTGCTCTCACCCATCAGCTCCTGGTTTGACTCCGTTGGTGAAGGAGGAAGCACCATCCGCCTCTCCCATCACAGGCTGCGGCATGGGCCTCGGGCCGACACCCCCACTGCGCTAAGCTGTCTCTAAGAGAGCTGAGGTCTGGGCTCCCGGCTTCTAAAGGGGTCAGACGTGGCGACGCAGGATGTCAAGTTCTTCTCCGCTCCCCAGACGCCCGCTGGCTTTCCTGAGAGCAGTTCTGAGATGCGGTGGCATCTGCAGTCACAGCCCTGCCCTGCCTTTCGGGGCAAACAGGAAAGGATTCGTCAGCAAGGAGACATCATCCCGTGATGCGCTTAGAGGTTTGGTTGGATTTTTGCAGCACAAACGAGAAGAATCTCTCATCACAGGCCCTACAGTTCCTGGCCCCGGTGCTCCCCAGGGGTCCCCAGCTCTGGTGCCCGAGCTTCCCCGTCTGCAGGAGGCGGGAGCCGCATCTGGGAGCCTCCCGGACCGGGAGAGGACAAAGCCTCGCCGACTTCTCCAAGAAGGAAGTCTGCTCGCACCTCCCCACGCCACCCAGCTCTTTTGAGGGCTCTGCCAGCTCGGGGAGTTTAAAGTGGAAATTCGAGTTTCCGGATCTTCTCTGATGACGGAGGCAGACCTCGCCATCACAAAGACACTTCTTGAAAGATACAGTGGAGAGGGAGCCACGGTTCCCCACAAAGACTGCCGGATGGTTCTGGAGCTGCCGCGTGCAAGCCCGGCCTGGGCTGCTCTGAAAACACCCACTGCACACGCGTGCACACGCACACGCACACACACGCACACACACACAACACACACCCCTCTGGCTAGCAAACACCAAGCCGTCGTTTGAGCTTCTTACTCAAGCTAAATAACTGCAGGCCTTCAAACGGAAGCTCATTCGTAATTGGAATTACTTTTTGGTTTATATGCATAATAAGCACGTAAGACAGACAGAGACATACAAGTTTCTATAAAGATCCTTTCTCCACTGTATTTATGTTCAGGAAATACACTTCCAATGACATGTCATCCGTTATGTGAACAATGTGCATTTCTCTTCCTGCATACTGGTCTGGAGACGGGACCCATCACTTCTACCCTTGAAAAGGCCAAAGACCTAAAACGAAATAAAAAAAAACACCAGGCCAGGACTGTGCTGCCCCTCTGCAGGGGAGACAGCCAGCCAGGCTAGGATTTCATAGAAAGATGCCTTCAGCCGACGCTTTCATTATCTTCCCGGGTTAAGTGTGAGAATGGCTGAGTGTGATGGATAGGAGGTTTGCATAAAATATGGAGAGGTCTGTGTTTGTGAAGGCATGGCGTTCACAAATCGTATTTATCACAATGAGGTATTAAATTATAAAATATACACCTCGTGCCTGGAAATATACCCGTGGAGTGGCTGAGAGAATTTATGTCCGTATTAATAACGGCAAGATGGATAAAATAATCTTCGTCTTATTTTTCAGAGAGATATGTGGGGCCTTGACAGGGCTGCCGTGGCGATATTTCCTTCGCTTTACCGGGGAGCAAAATGACACGAAGGAAAGTCTGCTGTTTCATTGACAGCAGGGGCCCGGCATTTCCTGAGGCAGCCTCCACGGAGCGGCCTGTGTGCCCGGAGCTGCGAGCCCAGCCTTGGTGCCCAGCTTGTGGTGCCCAGAGCTGCATGCCCATCCTGTGATGCCCATCCTGTGGTGCCCGGAGCCTGTGGTGTCCAGGGTCTGTGGTACCCAGCCTGTGGTGCCCAGCCTGTGGTGTCCGTTGTATATTATATGTGATAAAGGAGCTGAGCGTAGAGAAGACCCCCACTTCAGCTTGTCCCTTCTGACGCCTGACTTTGCCTTTCCTGAAGTTCACTTCTTCCCGAAGGGTGGGGTTTCAGAAGCCGGTGCCTATTAATGCTACTGCGATGCTACTAGTAATACCACCACCATTACTACTCCTGCCACTGAAGGTCCCTCTCATCCGTCTGTCCCCAGAGGCTGGGGTCGGGGTCGGGGCGTTTCCATGCTGGCCCCGAGGAAGCCCGGGCACCGGGTGGGGGTGGCATCTGGCTTACATCGTCCCGCTGGAGTGGACTGGGGCCAGCTCTCGGGCACCCCCTGGCCCAGGCTTCCCTAAGGGTGGCCCGGTCTGCCATGTCCCAGCACACATTGCGCAGCAGGTACTCACATTGCCCCGGGTCCAGCTGGCACCTCCTAGGAGTTACATCGGATGCGGACGGAAGGATGGAGGAGTTACATCAGATGCGGGCGGAAGGATGGAGGAGTTGCATTGGATGCGGACAGAAGGATGGAGGAGTTACATGGGATGCGGACGGAAAGATGGAGGAGTTGCATTGGATGCGGACGGAAGGATGGAAGAGTTACATCGGATGCGGACGGAAGGATGGAGGAGTTACATCAGATGCAGATGAGGATGGGTGGATAGTGCCGTTGCCGTGGAGAAACATAAGCTCGGTCCAGGGTACCGGGGAGCAGGGGCCTGTGGTGCGTGCAGGAGGAGTTTGGCCTCCCGCTGCGTGTGACCATCAGCCTGGCCTGGCCCCTGGAGACCCGGTCCTCCTTACCCGGCGCTCACAGCAGCTCCGGGAACGAAGAGCCTCGCCCTGCCCATCGCTGCGTGGCCATGTCTGAGAGCCTGGCTCGGGGAAGAGGCGCTCGGGTACCCAGTCTCCGGGGCCTTGCAGGAGTCACTGAGTGCCAAGCGCTGTGACACGGAGGACTACGGACCCCGGCCTGCTCTGATGGCCCCCAGACCCTGCTTGCTTACCTCTGCTGGGTTCCAGTGATGCTGAAAACGGAGGGAGCCCTCTGGGAAGTAGAACGCGCTGCACAGAGGACTTCCACTGACCGCTCTCGGTTTGTCCGGCTGTAAAATGTACCACAGGCTCCCCCATACATGACCCTGTTCCCTGGGCTGGGGGTGTGTGTTCAGTGACACGTCTCTCTCTCAGCATCTGATATTCTTGGGCAGCGTGAGGAGTAGACACAGACCTGGAGGCAGAAGGAATTCCAGCTGCTCAGGCCTCTCCGAGCCACTGAGCCTCTCCGGTCCCCGCTCCTCCCAGCGGGGATGACCATGCACTCGCTCTAGAACGGCCTTCGAGAAAGAAAAAAGTGAGGGTTCAGCACTGCCTGACCGGCCGCAGGCCTGCAGCAGGGCGCCTGGGCCCGCTCACTAGGGGCCCCGAGATGTTTGCCGGCGGCCAGTGCTGCGCCCTCCACAACATTCCGCTTCCAAAGCCGAGGCCTCGTTCTGTTTGCCTCCTCTCGCTCCGTCTCCTTTTGTAACTTAGCGACGAGTCAGCCTGTTCGCCTCTTCCTGCACCTCCCTGTCCGTGGCGGGAACAGGTACCCCGGGAAATCCCGCCGTGCACCCGTCCCCTCGGGCTTGCTTTGCCTTCGACAAGCCCGGAATAAGACGGTGCAGGCACGGCAGCAAGAAAGGGGGGCCTGGCATGAGACGCCCCTCTTCCTGGGGATGCTGGGGTTCGCTTCTCAGGGAAGGTGCTGCCTGAGATGGGTTTTGAAACCCGTGTGTACGATGTGGGTGTGCAAATGTGGACGGAATGGCGTTCCGGGTGCAGGGAACGGCACGAGCAAGCGCGTGGAGGCAGGCAGGGGGGAGCCGCGCGTGGGGAAGGAGAGGGAGTGTTAGATGGAGTGCAAAATGCACGGCAGGGAACGGGAGGGGGGACTGGAGTTGGGGGGATGAACCAGAGCCTGATCCCGGAAGGGCTGGCTCCCTGGGTTTTGAGCTGCGAGGAAATGTCTGTCCGGTTTGCTGTCCGCTCTCCCTTTCTGAGACTCCGCGCTCTGTCCTGGCAGTTGTCAAAAATAAGAGTCTTCTAGCCAAAACCGGTTTGGCTCAGTGGATAGAGCGTCAGTCTGCGGACTGAAAGGTCCCGGGTTCGATTCCCGTCAAGGGCATGTACCTTGGTTGCGGGCACATCCCCCGTAGGGGGCGTGCAGGAGGCGGCTGATCGATGTTTCTCTCTCATCGATGTTTCTGCCTCTCTATTCCTCTTCTTTCCTCTCTGTAAAAAAAAAATCAATAAGATAAATTAAAAAAAAAGTCTTCTATGTGAGGATTTGCCCGAAAATGGAGAGGCAGGTGCGTGCGGAAGACCTGAGAGCAGTGCGTGCGTGACAAGGCCGGGGCGGGGTGTGCCTGGGGGCCGAGTCTACTTTGGGGATAAACTTGAAAGCTGAGACAGTGCGCCTTTGAACTCCGCGAGGGCCTGTCCCATTCAGAAAAAAAAGAAAAAGATAAATCTTTCCGTGTGAGTCCTAGGATTCTTTTCCTAAATACTTGTTCCTGCGTCTGAAAGGGGGATTTCGGAGACTAACTTCTTTAATTGGCGGCTTTGAAGGTAAATCCTGAGCAGTGACTCACGCAGGGCAGGTTTTTGAGCCTTTCAAGGCGGAGGCTCGGCAGACAGAGCGGTGGGTCTGCCCGCAGCGGAGCCTCGCAGCCCGGGCGGGCTGGGCCCTGTCGTCACGGTCACCCCGGAGCCCGCACATCCTTGGGGGTGGGGGGGGTTTTATAAGTGACTTGTTTTAGGAAAAGAGCAGTCAGGGCATGAGCATCTTTCTGCTCGCTGTCAGCTTTTTCAGCTGTTTTGCTGTAATTCAGATTTATTCCCCACAGCACCCACAGAAAGCTGCTGCTTCCTCATTCATTCTGAGTAATTATGAAAAGTCATTCACGGTGAAAATTAACATAATCCAACAACCTCGAAAGTCTTGAAGTAAATCTAAAGAAATTAAACAGCGGGCCGAAACCGGTGTGGCTCAGTGGATAGAGTGGAGGCCTGCGGACTGAAAGGTCCCAGGTTCGATTCCGGTCAAGGGCACATACCTTGGTTGTGGGCTCATCCCCACTCGGGGGTGTGCAGAGGCAGCTGATCGATGTCTCTCTCTCATCGATGTTTCTAGCTCTCTATCCCTCTCCCTTCCTCTCTGTGAAAAATCTATAAAATATGTTTTTTTTTAAAAAGAAAGTAAACAGCGGGGTTCTTCTCGTTGCCCTGTCTAGCTTCGCTCCCTCTGCCCGCACCCCTGCCACGCCCGGTCCTGCGTGCGGGCACTGCCGGGCACACGGGGCAGCTGTTTGCTGAGCTGCCTTCTGCTGGCGCTCGTGCATCGCCAGGTCATGAGGTGGGAACTCGAGAGGGTGCAGATGAGCACAAGACCACGGCTGCCCGCGGTTCCCCTTTTTGTTCATTGACTTCATGTGACAGTAGCTGCTTGTGTATTTCTCACACGATCTCAGTTCTCATCACGGTAGCCGCGTCCCAGTTATTGAGCGCCTCTGCCCCGGGGTTGATGGCAGAGAACCTGGCAGGGGCCTCGGGCTCGATGGGAGCCAGATGGAGCCTGGCTGGTGCCCTGCCCTCCGCTCGGATCTCTTCCTTCGGCTGCCGAGTGGCCGCGGCTGTGCATCTCTGACAGGACAGGCGCAGAGCCCGCTGCCATTCGGGGAAACTCAGAGGACCTGGTTCTGAACGCTGCTCCTCCTCCTCCTCCTCCTCCTCCTCCTCCTCTTTTTCCTCTTACTCTTATCACTAGCCCTACTTAACATTGTTTCCCCATAAATCCCTTAATCTAACCCACCTGCTAAAAACGTGTGCTTTCTTTGACCTTTAATACAGCGACAGGTGTTTGTGAATCGTTCAGGAAACGTCCTTTTGATGGAGGCTATTTCACTGATGCTCCAGCTTCCATTTCGTTTCTAGAACAACATGAGGAAAATTCGAAGGCGCGTTATTGCCGTCCGTTTGGTTATCTGTGAGCTCCGCAAACAGCAGGCTTTTTTCTGTTCTCTCGGCAGGTGTTAAAGTCCTATTGACCGCTGGGGGCTCATTTAGGGGCAGCATCGGCTCGTTAATTAAACATTCGAGCCTCCTTTTCTTAGAGCAGATCGTCAGTGCGTTCTGAATTTTTGGGGCAATCTCTTCACCTCTGAGACCACGACTTCCGTGAGGGAGATGGCGTTTGCTAGGAGGCCTCTGTTGCTTTTTCAGCACAAGTTATTTTTGTCCGAGTCCTAAAGTGAACAAGTTAGAGCCAGCAATATGGGATACTAATTTTGGATCTTCTCTGAGTAATGAGGTTTTTTTTTTCCTCCATCAGATAACTCGATTTTTAAAGTACAACGTGCCATGTTTTGATTTTTTTCTGTGCTTTTATAAACGATCCGTCTCCCCCTTAAAGCATAAGGTCTTTGGAGCAAAGCCCGAATCGCTCTGATCACTCCTGTACATTCTCCATTAGCCTGCCACCCGCCTCGCTCCCCGCTCCTCACACCTGCAGGGAGGCCGGGATTGGCTCCATTTCCATGTCTCAAACACCGTTCTTCATGAAAAGAAAACGGGGGTGCTGGTCCTCTCCTCAGCCTGGGAACCCTTCTTCTCTGCGCCGCGCCCCCACAGTGGGCACCGGCGTGTGAAGGACCCCTAGATCCACCCTGTCCAGCGCTGCCCCAGAGCCTCCTGCAGCGGGGAACTCTGTCTGTCCCCGGAGCCGCCGCACACGCGTGTCGGGGACGGAGGAGCGTCGCCTCAGTTAGTTAGATCCGTAGTTCCACGGCCGTACGTGGCTGTCACTGCTGTGCTAGGCAGGGTGGACCTGGTTAACCCCTGGTGGTGCCTCGTAGGTTTTCTTGAGGGAATGAGAGGGAGCTGACCCCCACCCAAGGTCACACAGCCAACTCGTGGGAAAGCCAAATAGGACCCTGGTGTCTGGACAGGCTGGCCTGGACCCTCCCCC
>PVJN01031636.1:0-24763 GCA_004026805.1 Lasiurus borealis | reverse complement strand
GGAGAGGAAGGAGGAGAAGAAGGAGAAGAAGAAGAAGGTTCCTGCTGTGCTAGAAACCCTCAAGAAAAAGTGAAGGAATTTTGCAGAGAAAGAACTTTGCCCAAAAGATGCTTCAAAAGGCAAGAAGGAAGCTCATCTATGAAAAAGCTAAGCACTATCACAAGGAATACAGGCAGATGTACAGAACGGAGATTTGAGTGGCTAGGATGGCAAGAAAAGCTGGCAACCTTTATGTACCTGCCGAACCCAAATTGGCATTTGTCATCAGGATCAGAGGTATCAATGGTGTGAGCCCAAAGGTCCGAACGGTGCTGCAGCTTCTTCTTCGCCTTCACCAGATCTTCAGTGGCACATTTGTTAAGCTCAACAAGGCTTCCATTAACAAGCTGCGGATTGTGGAGCCATACATTGCGTGGGGATACCCAAACCTGAAGTCGGTAAATGAACTGATCTACAAGCGTGGTTATGGCAAAATCAACAAAATCGAATGGCCTTGACAGATAACTCATTGATTGCTTGACCTCTTGGTAAATATGGCATCATCTGCATGGAAGATCTGATTCATGAGATCTACCCTATTGGAAAGCGCTTCAAAGAAGTGAACAACTTGCTGTGGCCCTTCAAGTTATCTTCTCATTGGGGTGGGATGAAGAAGAAGACCACCCATTTTGTAGAAGGTGGGGATGCTGGGAACAGGGAAGACCAGATCAACAGGCTTATTAGAAGGATGAACTAAGGTATCTACCATGGTTATTATTGTAATCTGGTCAGTTAATAAACTGAGTTCTTTAAAATTGAAAAAAAAATAAAAATAAAATACAATAAGGACTTTCAGGACATTAAACAAAATACTTGGTTGCTATTGATCACTGTCACCAATTATGTCCCCCTCCCCTCAAAATAGAAGAGGAATGAATATTATTTGAAGGGGTCCAAAACTAGTCTCCCCAGAATGTGCCACTTTGGCATATGGACTATATTGGGCAAAAGCCACTCAAGGCCAAAAAGACTCAGGAAGAGCTCATTACCTCACCCTTTAACGGCCTAAAAGAGTTTACATAGAGGGCCTGAGCCAGAAAGGAAACAATGACCAGAAATAACTACAAAGAATACACACTAGCTGTCATAAGCTGAAGGGAGAACTCAGCACAGCCTATCTATCCAAAAATAGTCTCTTCCTTGTAAACCGTCATCCTCCCCTTTGAAATCACAGACCCTTATCTTATTCCTTATCTGAGAATGGCATATAAGTCTCAACTGCCTGACTTGTCCTTGGGTCTTAAATAATTATGGGAACCCCCATCCTCCTATCTAATAAGAGTAATATGCAAATTAACCATCACTCCATCACAAAGATGGTGGTGTCCATAGCCACAAGATGATGGCACCCAGTCCTCTCAGCCCCGTCAGAGTCCCCCAGTCTTGGGGGAGGGAAGGTGTGCAGCTGCTAAGAGTGGGCCATGTGAGTGGTCTGATGGAATGCTTGCTTCTTGCCATGCCCAGCTTGGGCCAGCCCCTCAGAGACGAAGTGGACATGGAGAGGGACAGGGGGGCTGGGCCACAGCCTCTGCAGCTGAGCACCAGCCCAGAGAGGAGATGGTGGGCCCACCTCCTGAAGAAGCAGCGCAGGTCCCTCCGGTCTCCTGCGGAATGAATGTGGGTCCTTCCCACCTCCCTTGGAAGTGGTGTGGCTCCAGCCGGCTCCCACAGAAGCAGTGGGCAGCCTACTGCATACAATACTGCATGATGGGCTACTAGTAAGTACATAATTAAATTTGTTTGGCTCCTGTTAATCTGTTTTATGTTAATTTTATGCCAGCCAAAGAATTTAAGCAAGTGTAAGAAAAGTTGATCCTCCCCAACACAATGTTTTGCATACTTATCTGGTCTTTAATGAAAACTAATGAAATTTCTTCCTGAGTAATACCATTTTTTGTTGATTAGACTGACATTATTATATGAGTGATTTTAAAACTTTTTTAGTTAACAGAAAAATTTTAAATGGTCAAACGTTTGTTATTCTTATGTTAGTCAATTTATTTTTTTTCACTTCAGAAGAAACATAAGCCTCTGCATATTACCATTTAATAATAAATTAGATCATGTTTCTCAAAATGGGCCTCTGAAACATTTGTATCAGAATCACTTGTGTTACTGCCGAAACCGGTTTGGCTCAGTGGATAGAGTGTCAGCCTGCAGACTGAAAGGTCCCAGAGGCAGTTAGGGGCAATCAGGCTGGCAGGGGAGCAGTTAGGTGCATCAGGCCAGCAGACAGAGGTGGTTAGGTCCAATCAGGCAGGCAGGCAAGCAGTTAGGAGCCAGTGAACCCAGATTGTTTGATTGCTAGTAGTCGGACATCCCCCAAGATGTCCCGGATTGGAGAGGGTGCCAGCCTGGCTGAGGGACCCGCCCCCTCCATGCACGAATTTAGTGCAGGGGGCCTCTAGTATATATATAAAAGGCTAATATGCTAAGTGTCCAACTTGGGCCAGTTACTATGACACACACTGACCACCAGGGGCCAGATGCTCAATGTAGGAGTGGCTGAGCTGCAGTGACTTGGCAGCAGTGGTTCTCAGGTGACACACCCTGAAACCATAGAGGAGAGAGCCTGATTCCTCATGAGGCCATGCGATTCCACCTCTGGCTATTGTCATGTTGTTGCTGGGGCACTGTAGGCCCTGTATCTGGTTCACTGCACACTTGTGTTTGCCTTTCATACCCTGTAAGACAGCAACTTTGAGCATGCCATCTGGGATCTCTTGGGGAATGTCGGAGAGCTGTTTTTGACCCCATCCCCACAGGCCAGCCAAGGGACCCCACCTGCCAGAGGGACCCAACTCACTTTGCAGACGCCAGGGAGGGACTACAGGAGGTTGGCTCCAGGATATATCTGGCCCATCTCACCTAGTCTCACCCTGCCAACCACCTTTTAATTAATTTCCTTTCAATGTGCATAAATCTATGCACCAGGTCACTAGTATATTCATATAGTTAAATTTCTGCTTTTAAAATTCCACTAAGACAGAATTTATGTCACACATAAGCCATTATTAAATAACATTAGTGGTCAGAAAAATTGACCTTATATTAAATCAAAATATATTATGAAACTTCTACTATTGAGTTCCAGTTCTCCCCTCTGAAACCACTCAAAATAAATGTAGTCCCTTTTCTACATGAAAGTCCTTCAAATATTTAGAGATCACTATTATCTTTCATCTGTTTTCTACATTGGGTGAAATATTTCACTTCCCGCCACTATTCCTTCTCTGATAGCATTTCCATATGTTTTAACATTCTTGTCACCAACTCCAGATATGCTCGAGTTTATGATTGTCAGTCTTACAAAGTAGTGCCTAGAGCCAAACGTAATATAAAATATATGGTTTGACCAGTGTAAATTTTATGACATTATTATTTCTGTTACTTATTTAAAACATTGGATATTAATCAAGAACTCAAAATTTGTGTGGGCTTTTATGACTGTATGCAATTTTTTTGCATCCACATATCAGTGTAGAATCAGTTTGCTTACAGTGAACAAAAATGGATAGGTCTTAAGGAAGCAGACAAACACAAATATATACTTTCATAAAGAACAAAAAAACCCCGAAAAAGAATTCAGAATAATCTGAAAATTTGTTCCACAAAAAAAATAAAAGGCGCATATGGAGATGGGTAAGGGACACAGACCTATGCTCTTGCCAAAAATCCAAGCTGAGACTCACAATTTGGAAGGATCTCAAAAAAATCAATAAAAACACCTTATCCCTCAGGACTGAGTGGTTTGTACCCCATATCAGTCACCCCAGTCCTTGGGTCCTGCATTGGAAAGACAAGCCCCTGAAACCTGTGACTTTGAAAATCAATAGGGCTCATATCTATGAAAATTGTAGTATTATAAGGAATGAAGATTCCACTCTTAAAGGCTCGTATGCAAAACTAGTTACCTAAGGACCCAGTGCAAAAACAAACAAAAAACAGTTTGTGAAAAATCTAGACCATATGTGAAGGAAAGTCACTTGCTTATCTTGAAGCATCTGACAGAAGGGCAGAAGTCTGCTTGGACTCTTTCCAGAGACACAATACTGAGAATTACTATTTTTTTAAATATATTTTATTGATTTTTCACAGAGAGGAAGGGAGAGAGATAGAAAGTTAGAAACATGGATGAGAGAGAGACATTGATCAGCCGCCTCCTGCACGCCCCCTACTGGGGATGTGCCAGCAACCAATGTACATGCCCTTGACCGGCATTGAACCTGGGACCCTTCAGTCCGCAGACCAATGCTCTATCCACTGAGCCAAACCGGTTTCAGCGAATTCCTATTTTTTACAGACACCCCCCCCCGCTCTACTTTGCTGGCCATTTTTGCACTCTCACTCAAACCTGCCAAACAGTGGCAGGTGAGCAGCATCCTCCACTCCACTAATAGAAAGTCAATATGGTACCAACAAACATGGAAGTTGAGCAACCACAATAGCATACCACTTGCAGGACCCCCACCATACCCAATGGGCAAGTACAACTCACATAGGGGACATCCCTTGAGTACCCAGCTCTGGCGATCAGGGTGGACTGTACTTCTGGACCCCATGTGACATCTGCTACACAAGGACATTCCTTCAACACTAGGAGAGCTATCCATATCCAGCAGGCTTGCCAAGGTATCGTCAAGATTCCCACTAGTTCATGTATACTCCTGCTCCAGCTAGCATACCAAAGCAGCTCCAATATGGCATGCCCTGGGTCTTTCCTTGGCCTATGTCTGCTCCAGTTCAAGTTCCAGCCAACTCAACAAGGAGGTTCCAAGATGGTATACTCCAGAATTCTCCCACCATATTTGGTACACCTCTACCTAACCTGTCAAAACCTACAGGGATACACAATCTACACAGGAGACACTCCTTTAAAATCAATAGAGGTATATGTTTCACCTGATTCATGATTTAAAAAAATAACAGAAAGTCAAACAAAATGAGGAGACAAATGTGTTCCAAATGAAAGAAAAAGATAAAAACCTCAGGAGAAAAAAAAGAATAAAACAGAGATTAGTAACTTACCTGATAAGGAGTTCAAAGTGACAGTCATAAAGTTGCTGGCAGAACTCAGGAGAACAATGGAGGAACACAGTGAGAACTTCAACAAAGACCTAGAAAATGTATCAAAATACCTATTAGAAATAAATAATAAAATAACGACAGTGAAAAGTACATCAGAAGGAATCAACAGAAGATTAGATGACACGGAAGAACAGATCAGCCAACTGGGAGGCAGAGTCATGGAAATTACCCAGTTAAAACAGCAAAATTAAAACAGAATTTTAAAAAATTGCAGCTGCTCTTAGTTGGGAGTCACCCAGCACTTAAAACAGGAATATGGTAACTACAAAGAAGAGAAAAAGTCACTGGAGTAAATAACTCTAGTCTCCCACTTGTTACAAATAGTGGAAAGTACAAGCTGGGGCACAAGCAGAAACAGAAAATAATCATACAAGGAAAAGGGAAACTGGACATCCTTACCAACAACTGTCCAAATGTGAAGAAATCTGAAATAGAGTATTACTCCATGTTGCCCATGACTGGTGTCCATAACTACAGTGCAATAACATTGAACAGGGCATAGCATATGGAAAATACTAGAGTATGCATACTGCCTATCACTGATCCAGGTGATTGTGATATCTTTAGAAGCATACCAGAACATACTAGTGAAAAGTAAATCACACAAAATTTTTCTTTAATAAAACTGGCCAGAGCTTGTTTTTTTGTAAAAAAAAAAAAAAGATAGTTTAAGGGACCTCTGGGACAATATCAAGCATATTAATATTAAAATTATAAGGGTCTCATAAGGAAAAAAAGAGAGAGAAAGGGGGGAAAAAACTTAGCTCAAGAAATAATGTATTTTGGGGCAACCACAGGCAAAGTCTGACATTGACTTGCAGCAAAGTCCCTCCCAAGAGGTCCCTGAATGAACACACCCCATGGCTGACTTCAAACCAAAAACAGCACCGCCCAATTAGCTCCAATAGTGGCATAATAATCAGCAGGCACAAGACTTTGCCAGGATGAATTACACTTCATGGCATCAGCCCCTGCACAGCAGCTCATAAACTGAGATTTAGGCCAAGTCCCACAGTCAAACAGTGTAAAGGTCAATCTCACCCACAAATGTGCCAACAGTAGCCAAGGCTCAGCTAAAACAGGAGCACACACATAACACACATAAGACACATTTTCTGGGCCCAGCCAGTGTGGTTCAGTGGTTGAGAATTGACCTAGGAACACAGTAGGTCATGGTTTGATTTCTGGTCAGGGAACATGCCTGGGTTGCGGGCTCAATCCCAGTAAGGAGCATGTAGGAGATAGCCGAGCAATGATGCTCTCTTATTGTTAATGTTTCTATCTCACTCTTAACTCTCCCTTTCTCTCTGATGTGTGTGTGTGTGTGTGTGTGTGTATGTTTCACTTAAAGGACACATTCTGGATACTCAGATACTCAGGTCAGGTGATCAGGGAGACTGTGCCACTGGGGCCCACAAGACACCTACTACATAAGTCCACACTACCAAGACTGAGAGACATAGAAGACTGATGTAACACACAGAAACACAGAGAAGCAAAAATGGGGAGGCAAACAAACATGTCACAAATGAAAGAACAGAAAAAAATATCCAGAAAAAGAACTAAACGAAATGGAGATAAGCAATATACCAGATACAGAGTTCAAATTAATGGCATAAGAGTACTCAATGAACTTAGGGGGAAACTAAATGAACGTAGTGATAACTTCAGCAAAGAAATAGTAAACACACAAAAAAGGATATAGACACTATAAAAAGTAATAAATAATACAATTTTTGAAATGAAGAATACACTAAAAATCCGATTAGAAGAAGTAGAGGATCATATGGGCAAATTAGAGGAGAACATAGCAGAAAATAAGCAAAACAAAAAAATGTGAAAAATAAATATAGTTTAAGGGACTTCTGGGACAACATCAAGTGTAACAACACCCACATTCCATAAGTACCAGAAGGAGAAGAGAGAAAGCAAGGGATTAAGAACTTATTTGAAGAAATAATAACTGAAAACTTCTGTAACCTGGTGAAGGAAAAAGATACACAAGTTCAGAAAGCTCAGAGTTCCCCAAATAAGATGAAAACAAGAGGTCCCCACCAAAACAAATCATTATTAAAATGGAAAAGGTTAAAGACAAAGAATATATTAAGAGCAGTAGCAGAAAGACAGTTACTTACAAGGGATCTCCCTTAGGACTGTCAGCTGATTTCTCAACAGAAATATTTCAGGCTAAAAGGGACTGACACAAAATATTGAAGGTGATGAAAAGTAAGGGCATTTAACCAAGACTACTTTACCCAGCAAGGCTATCGTTTAAAATTGAAAATGAGAGAAAGATCTTAGAAAAAAGGAATATAAATATGAATAATGAAGTAGCAATAACTACATGCATATCAATAATTACTTTAAAAGTAAATGGCTTAAACACTCAAATCAAAAGACATAGGGTGGCAAAATGGATTTAAAAACAAACAAGACCCATTTTACTGCCTACAAAACATTCACTTCACATCTAAAGACTGAGAGTGAAGGAATGGATAAGGACATCCCCTGCAAATAACAATGAAAAGTAAGGTGAAGTAGCAATACTCATATCAGACAAAAAAGAAAAAAAACTTAAAAAGACTGTACTATGAAATAATGAGAATTACATAATAATAAAGGGATCTATTCAATAAGAAGATATAACTAAACATTTATGCACTGAACATTAAAGCACCTAAATATATAAAGCAAATATTGATGTACATAAAAGGAGAGATCAACAGTAATACAGTCATAATAGGGGACTTTAAACCTTATTGATATCACTGGGTATATATTCCAGAGAGAAAATTAAAAGAAAACAATGACCTTAAAGGACACATTAAATCAAAGAGATTTAATTGATATTTTTAAAGCATTTCATCCCAAAGCAACAGAATATACATTATTTTCAAGTGCATGAAACATTTGTCAGGATTGATTATATCTTCAGCAAAAAAAAAATAAGTTTCAATAAATTTAAGAAAACTGAAATTATATCAAGAATATTTTCTGACCAAAATTGTATGAAACTAGGAATCAATGACAAGAAAAAAAAAAAAAAAAACACCATCTGGGAACAAAACAATATGCAAGTAAATAATCAATGAGTCAATGAGAAAGAAATCAAAGAGGAAATCAAAAACTACCTTGAGACAAATGTAAATAAGAACAAAACTTGCCAATTCTATGAGATGAGCAAAAGTAGTTCTAAAAGGGAAGTTCTAACAATTAAGGCTACCTCAAGAAACAAGAAAAAAACTCAAACAATATAATTTTTCACCTAAAGGATATAGAAAAAAAAATAACAGATTCTTAGTAAAAAGAATGAAATAATAAAGATCAGAGGGGGAAATAAATTAAATAAGCTGAGAAAAATGATAAAAAGAGCAATGAACTAAAAGCTGTTTTTTTAATGATAAACAATCAATAAAACTTTAACCAGAATCATCACGAAACGAAGAGACCAAGCCAAAATAAATAAAATGATAAATGAAAAAGAAGTTATAAGTGACACCACAAAAATATAGTGGTACCTCAAGATAAAAGTGCCTTAACATACGAGAGTTTTGAGATACAAGCCATCGAGTGAGTGATTTTTGCTTTGAAATACGAGCAACATTTGAGATAGAAGTAATTGCGCGGATCGGACGGCTGCACATGATCCACAAGTTTACCGCAACTCAAGCATAGTTTCCCATGCCTCAAGGTTACGGAACGAATTAAACTCGTATCTCAAGGTACCACTGTATAAAGAATCATAAGAGACAACTATGAACAATTATATGCCAACCTACTGAGAAACCTAGAAGAAACGGATTAATTGCAAGAAACCAACAACTTTCCAAGATTGAATCATGCAGAAGTAGGAAATCTGAATACACTGATTACAAGTAATAAAATTTAACTAGTAATTTAAAAACTATAACAACAGCAACAACACCCTCCAGGATGAGGCTTCACAGGTAAATTCTACTAAGCATTTAAAGAAGAGTTAATACCAATCCTTCTCAAATTATTGCCAAAAAATGAAGAGGAAATCTCATTTTACAAGGCCAATATTGCCCTTGATTACAAGACAACACAAACACACCAGAAAAAAATATGTACAGGTCAATATCCCTGATGAACATAGATGCAAAAATCCTCAAAAGAACATTAAAAACTTGAATTAAAAATACATTAAAAGGGTCATACATCATGATAAAGTTGGATTTGTTCTATGAACTTAAGGATGGTTCAGTATTAGCAAATCAATCAACATGATACACCACTTTAGCAAAATTAAAGAAAAAAATTACATGATCATCTTGATAAAGAAAAAGCATTTGACAAAATTCAACATACCTTTATGATAAAAACTCTCAAAAAATGGGTATATAAGTAATATACCTCAACATAATAATGACCACATATGATAAACCCACAACTAAATCATACTGAATACTAGAAATCTGGAAGTATTTATTCTAAGATCAGGAACAAGACAAGGATGTACTCTCTCCACTTTTGTTTTTCAACATAATATTGAAAGCCCTAGCCACAACAATTAGGTGTGAAAAATAAATAAAGGTATATAAATTGGAAAGGAAGAAGTAAAATAGCCACTATTTACAGATGATGTGATATTCCTATATAATAAAGGAGTAATATGCAAATTGGCCATCACTCCAACACACAAGATGGCTGCCCCCATGTGGTCAAAGATGGCTAGCCCCAGGTTATGAATGTGTGGATCAAGGGGGCACAAAAATGGCAGCCACAAGATGGTCTGCAAGAGAGGGCACTTGTAGGTGATCAGGCCAGAAGGGGAGGGCAGTTAGGGGTGACTAGGCTGGCAGAGGGGGCAGTTGAGAGAGACCAGGCCCTAAGGGAAGGACTATTGGGGCAGAAGCAGGACAGCAAAGGAGGGCAGTTAGGGGTGACTGGGTCAATAGGGGAGAGGTGAGAGTAGTTGGGGGGAATCCAGGCCTGCAGGGGAGGTCAGGTGGAAGGGGACCAGGCTTATAGAGATGATAATTGGAGCAACAAGGCCTGCAGGGGAGGGCAGTTGGAAAGGACCAGGCCTGCAAGGGAGGACAGTTAGGGACAACCAGGCCTGCAGGAGAGGGCAGTTAGGGGCAATGGACCAGCAGGGGAGCAGTTAAGTGTCAATCAGGCTGGCAGGGGAGTCATTAGGGGGTGATTAGGTTGGCAGGCAGAAGTGGTTAGGGCAGTGGTCAGCAAACTGTGGCTCACAAACCGCATGCTGCTTGCGAGCCATGGTTTGCCATTCTGTTGACTAATGAGTTTGGAGACCACTGGGTTAGGGGCAATCAGATAGGCAAGCAGGCAAGTGATTGGGAGGCTGCAGTCCTGGATTGTAAGAGGAATGTCTGACTGCCCTTGAAAGGTCCCAGATTGGAGAGGGTATATGTTGGGCTGAGGGACACACACCCCCATGCATGAATTTAGTGCACTGGGCCTCTAGTGTATGTGTGTGTGTGTGTGTGTGTGTGTGTGTGTGTGTGTGTGTGTGTATATATATATATATATATATATATATATATATATATATACACACACTAAAGATTCCTCACACAAAAACCTATTAGAACCAATAAAATGCAGTAAAGTTTGAGGATGCACAACATTCAGAAATCTGTGGTGCTTTTTATATAACAAACTATCACAAAGAGAAATTAAGAAAACAAACCCCAAAACAATTGCATAAAAATAATAAAATATCTATATATAAATTTAAGCAAGGAGGGAAAGGCCTGTATTCTGAAAATTATAAGCCATTAATGAAACAAAAAATGGCAGTAAAATAGATAGACATGTCCCAAGCCTTATCCCTGAGAAGACAGAAGGAACAGCTCAAAGTCACACTGAGAATGATTGTTGCCAAGTTATGGGACAGCTGTATTCCAGCAGAAGGTGGAGGACTGCTGGAATGTACTCCCCTAACTGGTCAGCGCCAACTGCTGCTTAGTTTTTCTCCCAGAGCCACCAATTCAGACACGGAGACCTCGTCATTTGAAGGGGAAAGTAGATGTTAGCAGAAGCCTGAAAATCACCAGCTGTGGCACCCACTGAACAGCTGCGAGCCCCAGAACACCGTTCCCCAATTGTTGCAAAGATGCGGATTCAGAGGAACTCTACACGCCACTCGAAAAGGAGAAAAAGAACTACATAATCAGACACATGGAGAAGAGTGACCATGGGGAGACAAAGGAACAATCCACATATGAAAGAAAAGCAGGCATCACCAGTAAAGTAAGTAAATGAAATGGAGGCAAGCAATCTGTCAGAGAAAGAATTCAGAGAAATGGACATAAGGTGGTGGAAAAGAATCAAAGACAAATTCAACAATATGAGTAAGAACCAAGAGGAAATGAAGAGCCAAGAAGAAATGAAAAATGATATCACCACTGTAAAGAACTCAAAAGAAAGCATCAAAAATAGACTAGAAGAAGCACAGGACCACATAAGTGAACTGGAAGACAAGATAGGAAAAAAAAACAAGTAGACAAGCTTCTAGAAAAACAATTAAAAAGCAGGAATACAGCATAAGGGAAATTTGGGACAACATGAAACAAAACAACATCCACATAATAATTGAACCAGAAGGAGAGGAAACTGAGCAAGGAATAGAAAACCTGTTTGAAGAAATAAGGACAGAAAACTTTCCTGATATAGAGAAGAAAAAAAACCCCACAAATCCAAGAAGCTCACAGAGTCCCAAACAAAAGGAACCCCAAAAGACCGACGCCAAGGTACATTATAATTAAATTGGCAAACACCATCAACAAAGTAAGAGTCAAAAAAAGCAGCCAGAGAGAGACAGAAAGTTTCCTACAAAGGAATCCTCATCAGACTAATGACTGATATCCCAACAGAAATTTATCAGGCCAGAGGGGAATGGAATGAAATATACAAAGTTATGCAAAGGAAGGGTCTGAATCCAAAAATAATGTATCCAGCAAGGCTATGAATCGAAATTGAAGGTGAAAACAGTAGCTTCACAGACAAAATATAGCTAAGGGAATTTATTACCACCAAAGCAGCAATGCAAGAAATATATATATATATATATATATAAATATAAATATATATATATATATATATATATATATATATATATATATATATATAACAAAGAAGGAACACAGGGGTAAAGAATAAAAATAGAAACAAATAAGTACCTACCAATAATAACTTTAAATGTAAATGGAGTAAATGCTCCAATCAAAAGACATAGGGAAATGGATTAGATAACAAAACATGACCCATATATCTGCTGTCTATGAGAAACCTATCTCAGAAAAAAAGATGTACACATACTGAGGGTGAAGGGATGAATATCGGTTTTTCAGGCAAATGAAAATGAAAAAAAAAAAAAGCTGGGGTAGCAATACTTATATCTGACAAGATCTCAAAGTGAAGAACATCATAAGAGATAAGGAAGGCCACTTCATAATACTAAAGGGATCAATACAACAAGAAAAAAATAGCTCTGGTAAACATATATGCACCCAATACAAGAGCACCCAAATACATAAAAAAAAAACACCTCTTAGAACAGTGGTTCTCAACCTGTGGGTCGTGACCACTTTGGGGGTCGAACAACACTTTCACTAAGACCATCAAAAAACACAGGTATTTACATTATAATTCATAACAATAGCAAAATTGAGTAATAAAGTATGGTTGGAGGTCACTACATGAAGAACTGTATTAAAGGGTCGTGGCATTAGAAAGCTTGAGAACCACTGTCTTAGAAGATATCAAGGGAAAGATAGATAGTAATACAATCATAGTAGGAGAATTTAATACCCCACTACCACCACTGGACAAATCCTCTAAATAAAAAATTATTTAAGAAACATAAATCCTAAATGACTCACTAGACGAGATGGAATTAATGAACATCTTCAGAACATTTCACCCCAACGTCACAGACTATACATTCTACTCAAGTGCACATGAGTCATTTTCAAAGATAAACCATATGTTGGGTCATAGGCAAAATCTCTTCAAATTCAAGAAGATAAAAATCATATCAAGCATCTTCTCAGATCACAGTGACATAAAACTGGAAATCAACTGCATTGAAAATAATCTAAAGAAATCAAACACATGGAGCCTAAATGGCAAGCTATTAAGCAATTATTAGGTAATGAGAGAGATCGAGGAAGAAATAAAAATCATCATGGCAACAAATGACAATGAAAACATAACATCCAAAATCTATGTGACACAGTGAAAGCAGTCTTGAGAGGGAACTTAATAGCTCTACAAGCCTACTGCAAAAAAAAAAAAAGAGAGAGAGAGAAAATGGTAATAAATTACCTAAGCCTACAATTCAAAGAGTTAGAAAGAGAGCAACAGGAAAAGTCCAGTGTAAGCAGAAGGAAGGAAATAATATAGATCAGAGAGGAGAAAAATGAGATAGAGACCAAAGAAACAATACAAAAGATCAACAAAACCAAGAGCTGATTCTTTGAAAGGATAAACAAGATTTATGAACCTCTAGCTAGACTCACCAAGAAGCAAAGAAAGAGGATAAAAATAATCATTTCAGAAATGAAAGAGGTAAAATAACAACAGACCCCACTGAAATACAAAGTATTATTAAAAAATACTATGAACAACTCAATTCCAACAAACTGGACAACATGAACAAAATGGACATATTCCTAGAAAAAAAAATATAACTTTCCAAAACTCAATCATAAAGAATCTAAATATCTCAATAGGCCAAAAACTATGGAAGAAATTGAAGCAGTCATCAAAAAGCTTCCAGCAAACAAAAGCCCAGGGCCAGACAGCTACACAGGGAGTTCTTCCAAACATTCAAGGAAGAAATAAATCTATTCTCCTCAGACTATTCCAAAAAATTCAAGAAGAAGGAATACTTCCAAGCTCCTTCTATAAAGCCAGCATCACCCTAATAGACAAACCAGATAAAGACTACACAATGAAAGACAATTACAGGCCAATATTCCTCATGAACATAGATGCCAAAATCTGCAACAAAATTCTAGCAAATCGGATTCAGCAGTAGAAAGATCAAGTAGGATTTATCCCAGGAATGCAATGATGGCACAACATCTGCTGAAACCGGTTTGGCTCAGTGGATAGAGCTTCGGCCTGTGAACTGAAAGATCCCAGGTTCGATTCCAGTCAAGGGCATGTACGTTGATTGTGGGAGCATCCCCAGTAGGGGGAGTGCAGGAGGTGGATGAACAATGTTTCTCTCTTATCAATGTTTCTAGCTCTCTAAGCCTGTCCCTTCCTCTCTGTAAAAAATCAATAAAAGATATATATTTTTAAAAAGGATGGCACAACATCTAAAATCAATAAAAGTGATACTTCACATAAACAAATTGAGAGATAAAAAGCACATAGTCAGCCGAAACCCAGTTTGGCTCAGTGGAGAGTGCATTGTCCTGTGCACTGAAAGGTGCCAGGTTCAGTACTGGTCAAGGCCATATGTCTTGGTTGCAGGCATATCTCCAGTAGTGGGTGTGCAGGAGGCAGGTAATCAATGTTTCTCTTTCATCAATGATTCTAACTCTCTATTCCTCTCCCTTCCTCTCCATAAAAAAAATCAATAAAAATATTTTTTAAATCACATAGTCATATCAATTGATGCAGAAAAAGCATTTGACAAAATCCAACACACTTTCCTGATAAAAACTCTTAATAAGGTGGGAATAGAAGGATCATACCTCAACATAATAAAAGCCATATAGGATAAACCCAAAGCTAATATCATATTCAATGGGCAAAAACTAAAATCATTTCCCCTAAGAACAGGAACAAGACAGGCATTTTCATTCTCACAACTCCTGTTTGACAGAGTACTGGAAGTATTAGCCATTGCAATTAGACAAGAAGAAAAAATAAAAGCATCCAAATTGAAAAAGAAGAAGTAAAGCTGTGCTTATTTGCAAATGACATGATATTGTACACAAAAAACCCAAAAGACTCCATCAAAAAACTAATAGAATCAATATGTGAATTCAGCAATGTAGCAGGTTACAAAATTAATGCCAAGAAATCTATGGCATTTCTATACACCAATAATAAACTTACAGAAAGAGAGTCTAAATAATCAATTCCATTTACCATTGCATCAAAAAAATATTAAGATACCTAGGAATAAACTTAACTAAGGAGGTAAAAGAACTACACTCAGAAAGCTACAGGACACTGAAAAATGAGATAGAAGAAGATGTAAACAGATGTAAGAGCATACCATGCTCATGGATGGGGGGAATCAACATCATTAAAATGTCCATAGTACCCAAAGCAACCTATAGATTCAATGCACTACCCATTAAAATACCAATGACATATTTCACAGACCTAGCAAGAACTCTCCAAAGATTCATCTAGAACAAAAAAAGACCACGAATAGCCACAGCAATCCTGAGAAAGAAGAATAAAGTAGGTGGGATCTCAATACCAGACTCCAAGCTGCATTACAAAGCCACTGTTCTCAAAACAGCCTAGTACTGGCACAAAAACAGACATATAGACCAATAAAATAGAGTATCCAGATATTGACCCAAACCACTATGCTCAATTAATATTTGACAAAGGAGGCATGAACATACAATGGAGTCAAGACTCTTCAATAAATGGTGTTGGGAAAATTGGACAGATACATGCAAAAAATGAAACTAGACCAACAACTTACACCAAATACAAAAGTAAACTCAAAATGGATACAGGACTTAAACATAAGAAGGGAAACCATAAAAATACTGGAGGAATCCACAAGCAACAAAATCTCAGACATATGCCAAAGGAACTTCTTTACTGATATTGCTCCTAGGGCAATGGAAGCTAAAGAGAAAATAAACAAATGGCACTACATCAACATAAAAATCTTTTTCACAGCAAAAGAAACCATCAACAAAGAACAAAAAGGCCCACTATATGGGAGAACATATTTGCAAGTGTTATCACTGATAAAGGATTAATCTCCAACATCTACAAGGAACTTATACAACTTAATAAAAGGAAGATAAATGATCCAATAAAAAAATGGGCAATGGACCTAAATAGGATCTTTATAAGAGAAGACAAAAGGAAGGCCAAGAGACACATGAAAACATGCTCAATGTCACTAATCATCCAAGAGATGCATATCAAAACAACAATGCGATACCATCTCACACCTGTCAGAATGGCTATCATCAACATATCAACAAACAACAAGTGTTGGTGAGGATGCGGAGAAAATGGAACTCTTGTGCACTTCTGGAATGCAGACTGGTGCAGCCACTGTGGAGAACAGTAATGAGTTTCCTCAAAAAACTAAAAATGGAACTCCTATTTGATCCAGTAATCTTACTCCTAGGAATATATCCTAAGAAACTAGAAACACCAATCAGAAAGAATATATGCACCACTATGTTCATAGAAACACAATTTACAATAGCTAAGATGTGGAAACACCCTAGGTGCCCGTCAGAAGATGACTGGATCAGAAAACACAATAGAATACTATGCTGCCATAAATAAGAAGGAATTTTCACCATTTGCAGCAACCTGGATGGAACTGAACAGGATTATGCTAAGTGAAATAAGGCAGTCAATGAAAGAAAAATACCACCTGACCTCACTCATTTATGGATAATAAAGAACACTATAAACGGATGAACAGAAAGATAGATACAGAGGCAGTAAACCATCAGACAGACTGTTAAATTACAGTTGAAAGGTTAGGGAGAGGTGGGGTAGATAAAACATCAACCAAAGGACTTGTATGCATGGATATAAGCATAACAAATGGACACAAGTCACTGTGGGGGAGGTCAGAGCATGTATGGGAGTGGCATGGGGGTGGTAATGGGAAGATATGTACACATGTAATACATTAATAATAAATAAAATAAAAATATAAGACATCAATGAAATAATTTGAAGATGACACAGATAATGGGAAGATATTGCTGTGTTCATGAATTGGAAGAATTAATACTTTAAAATGTCCATACATCCCAAAGCAATCTAAATTTTTTTGTAATCCTGATCAAAATGCCCATAACATTATTACAAAACTAGGAAAAATAATCCTAAAATTTGTTTGGAGCCACAAAATATCCCAAAGAGCCAAAGCAATCTTGAGAAATAGAAACAAAACCAGGGATATCACACGTCTTGATTTCAAACTATACTACAAAGCTATACTAACCAAAACAGTTGGTAGTGGCATAAAAACACATTCATGAATGGAGTAGAATAGAAAGCCCAGAAATAAATCCATGCATAGATGGCCAATTAATCTAAGACAAAGAAGGAAAAATAGACAATGGAGAAGAAACATTCTCTTCAATAAATGATTTTAGAAAAATGGAACAGCTATATACAAAAGAATGAACTGGACCACCATCTTATAATAAATAAATTCACTAAAATTAATTCAAAATGGATTAAATATTTGAATGTAAGATCTGAAACCACAAAATTCTTGGAAGAAAACATAGGCAGTAAGCTCTGACAAGCAATATTTTTTGGACCAGTCTCCTCAGGCAAAGGCAACAAAAGCAAAATAAACAAATGGGATTACCTGAAACTAAAAAGCTTTTCACAGAGAAGGAAACTATCAAGAAATCCACATGCAACCTACTGAATAGAAGATATCTGCAAGTCATACATCTGACAAGGGGTTAATATACAAAATTTATAAAGTACTTGAGCAACTTTATATTTTGAAAATTGTTATAAGACATCAACAGATATTTTCTCCCAAAGAAGACGCAGATGCCCAACATGTAAATGAAAGTACATTATACATTGCTAATCATCAGAGGAAGACAAATACCATGTGATTTTTCTAATATGTAGAAACTAAAAAAAAATGAACAAAACAGAAGCTAACCCATAGATGCAGGAGTTGGAGGTAGTAAAATAAGTTAAGGGGATTAAGAGGTACAAAAATTACACTTATTAAAGAAATAAGTTATGGGAACATAATGTACAGCATAAGGAATATAGTCAATATTATAATAACTTTTTTCATTAAAGATGGTAACTAGACTTACTGTGGTGATCATTTCATAATATATATAAATATCAAATTACTACAAGTACACCTGAAACTAATAGGATATATTATGCCAATTATCTTTTTTTTATTATTGATTTTTCACAGAGAGGAAGGGAAAGGGATAGAAAGCCAGAAACATCGATGAGAGAGAGACATCCATCAGCGACCTCCTGCACGCCCCCCACTGGGGATGTGCCCGCAACCAATGTACATGACTTTGACCGGAATCGAACCTTGGACCTTTCAGTCCCCAGGCCGATGCTCTATCGACTGAGCCAAACCGGTTTTCGGCTATGCCAATTATCTTACTAATAAAAGCCTAGGTGGTCCACACACGGTCATGCTGTGATGCACTCATGTCACAAGATGGCTATGTGCACAGAAGAGGCAGGGCCAGTGGCCGCTCTGTGAGGCTTCTGCGGGGTTCCAACTGCCCTGCGTACCCCCAGCTCCGGCCTACTCCTTTGGGGCAATCCATGGAGGAGCCCTGGATGGGTGACGGGGACCTACCTCTTTGGAGTGATCTATCATAGGGCTTCTGCACTCTGAGAGGGCACAGGCCAGGCTGCGGTACTAGCCCCACATGAGTGCATGAATTTCATGCACTATGCCTCTAGTACTTCAATAAAAAGCATTTTGATTAATGATTACAGGGTTTCAGTTTAGGAATATAAAGCTTTCTGGAGAAGGAAAGTGGTGATGAGTACCTAACCATATGAATGTATTTAATACCACCAAATTTTATACTTAAAAATTGTTAAAATGGAAAATTTTGTTAATGTGTATTTTACCACAATTACAAATAAACATCCATTTAATCTTAAAATTTAATCGATCAGCCGCCTCCTGCACACCCCACAGTGGAGATGTGCCTGCAAGCAAGGTACATGCCCCCAACCAGAATCGAACCTGGGACCTTTCTGTCCACAAGCCAAGGCTCTATCCACTGAGCCAAACCGGTCTTGGCTCTTTTATATGCTTTTATAAAAGAATGCCTTCCCGATATAGATGCCCTTAATGTAAATTTATTGCTTAAATGCACAAGCAAGAACTTCCAGGAAAATGTTGAATAGAAGTAGAGATACTAATCATTCTTGTCTTATTCTTGATATTAAGGGAAAATGTTCAGTATTTCACCATTATGTCTGACATTATCTGTGGGTTTTTTAATAGATGCTCTTTATCAGATTAAGGAATACACCTTCTATTCCTAACTTGTAGAATGTTTTTATCATGAGGATGTACTGGATTTTCTTCTAATGCTTTTTCTGAATATTAAAAAGGTCATTAATCATTATTTATTCAAGTACTCTTTTAGGCTTGCCCAGTGTCTTCTCTCTTCTGAGATTCTAACAACATGAATGCTATAGACATATAGGTTATTGAGGTTATCTTCATTTATTTTCATTCTGCTTTCTCTCTATTTTTCAGATTGGGTAATTCTATTGGGTAACTCTTTTCAAGTTTATTGATTTTTTCCTCTGCCCCCTCCATTCTTCTTTCAGACTATCAATTCAGTTTTTATTCTAGTTTTTCTATTTTTCATTTATAAAATTTCCACTTCATTCTTTTAAAATGTTTTTCTTTGCCCAGGCTTTCTTTTTCTTTGCTGAAGCTTTCTATATTTTTGTTTCAGGCCAGTTTGTAATTTCTCAGGGAAGAATATTTATGATGGTTGCTTTAAAACTATTGTCAGGAAATTCATTTTCTCTGTCATCTTGGTTTTGGCATGTATGAGTTGTCTATTATCATTAACTACTAGAGGCCCATTGCAGGAAGATTCCTGCAATAGGGCTTCCTGTGGCAGTCTATGCTGCCCCACCTGCTTCCCTCCCTTCTCTGCCACCCCACTTGTTTGCTTCTCCACAGCTTTGCTCCCTTCTGCAGTACTTGGCTTTCTTCTGCACTGTCTTCAGTCTTCACTCTGCGCCTGGATATGCAAATTAGCCACCATCTTGGTTGGGTTAATTTGAATACTCACTCCTGATTGGTTGGTAGGTGTGGCTGGTGGGCATACCAGAGGTATGGTCAATTTGCATGTTTCTTTTTTATTAAATAGGATATTCCTGATTCTTGGCAGGATGAGTGATTATTTAAAAGAAGCCTAGGTGTTTTGGGTGTAATGTTATAAGAATCTGTACCTTATTAAAACCTTGATACCCACTTGCCAAGGGACAGTAGGGTGCTCTCTGGTTATTATCAAATGAGAGATAAAGTCCAAGTTCCTCAATAGATCCTCTTTTGACACTGAGCATGGCTTCTCATAACTGGTGGATAGAGATGACTCCTCACATGTCCTCCAATGACACCACAGTGGCAGGAGAAGGTTTGGCCTTATTACTGCAGGGTAATAGTGATAGTCTTGATTCTCCTCTAGACCTTTTTTGATATGACTTCAGTGGAGAAGAAGTAGTGTACTTCATTAGTTCTTAGTGGGAGTACAAGTCTATGCTCCCAATGGTATCCAGTGATACCATTAAGGGAGTACAGAAAAAGGTGTGCCTCCTTTCTTCCCCATTAAGATCAAAGTTCTCACTCATCACTCAGCCTTCTCCTTAGTCTACTTCTCCCAGTGGAGAGTTTGGGATGCCATATTGGAGCCCTAATAAAAGCAGAAGTCTAGGTTTTCCACTAAGTCTTCCCTGATGTAGGTAGTTATTGGGCCATAGTTTTTCTTTGGTGCCTGTCTGGAGTAGAGCAGTTACTATGTAAATGATTTTTATCTTGCTTGCCACCTTCCTGGTCCTTTAGCTCTAAATAATAGACTTAGGAGATAGGGGTTCTCATTTTTGGGGGGCTCTTGGTCATATTTTTTGGTTGTCATCTTCTGTTTTAAGTTTTGTAATTATAAGGCAAAAAGAAAAGCTATGTTATTTCTTTAGTACTGAATTCCCCAGCCAATATTCTTTCTTCTATCTTTCAGAATCTTCTTAAATTTTATTTTACATATAATACTTAAGTGTTTCAGTTGTACTTAATAGGAGGAATATAGAAAAGTACATCTACAGCATCTTTCCAGAAGCAGAAGACTGCTAATCAAAACATTTTAAATAGTTATTCAATCAGCTACATGTTCATTATTTAATGATTTTCATGCTTTCATTCAAGAAATTATTATTGAGCATCTAGTATATATAATTATTAATTATAATTAATAATTAAGGCCCCATCTTATCCCTCAAGAAGTTCAGAACCTAGTGAGGGGAAACAAGAGAACATTTGATAAAAATATAGTTTCAAATGTGCAATCGCCATGCAAAAATAAGGGACACTTACATGATAGGTAAAATAAGAGATTGTTAACACCTTGCCAAAATTTAGTTATGTACTTTCTGTTACCCCTTAATTACCAGTCTATCAGTCTACTAACCTTTTTAACAAAAGTATTTAAATCGGCTTAACAATATTTATTTCTATTGAATGAAGGCTAAACTTTGTATTTATTTTTTTTATTTTTTTTGCTAAATGGTCATAAACATATATATATATATACTAGAGGCATGGTGCATGGAAATTCATGTACATGGAGGGTCCCTCAGCCCGGCTGTGCCCTCTCACAGTCTCGGACCCTTGGAGAATGCCCACCTGCTGGCTTAGGCCTGCTCCCTGAGAACAGATGATCTAAAAGAAATAATCATATTCTTGGGTAAGGATTTTTTAAAAAGAAAGTGGCCTCATGAAAATTCACTGCCATCCCTAACTGGTTTGGCTCAGTGGATAGAGAATCAGTCTGTGGACTCAAGAGTCCCAGGTTCAATTTCCGGCCAAGGGCATGTGCCTTGGTTGTAGGCACATGAACAGTAGGGAGTGTGCAGGAGGCAGCTGATCAATGTTTCTCTCTCATCGATATTTCTAACTTTCTATCCCTCTCCCTTCCTCTCTGTAAAAAATCAATAAAAAATATATTTTTAAAAAACTTATTATGAAAATTAACTGCCAAAGGGGCTGAGGGGACTGGGTGCCACCATCTTGTGAGGGCATGATGGTCAATTAGTATATTCTCTCTTTATTATATAGGATTGGGAACTGATCAATGCAAAGATACCTCTTATCTACAGTTGGAAGGATTTACATTTCTCACATTTCAGAGAAAAAAAAAGTGAATCAAAACAACATATTTGAATTGAAGAAAAAGGTTTACAACTCCATTCTTTTGATAATTCTCTTATTTCTGTGATTTTTCAAAGAATTAGTGACAGAGGTTCCATAACTACATCTGGGATTTGTTCCATTTCCCTTACATAAAACTCATTTGGCCTGCAAGTTTAAAGCTTTGAAATAACATTAATGCTTTTTTACTATTCTTTCCCTTGTACTGCACTCATCTCACTCCCACCCACTATTATTTAATAGGTTCCAATAGGAAGGGACTTTTTTCTTATAAATGTTAGGCACAAAATAGACTTGAATAATTATATTCTCTTTGTTATCTGTTAATATTATGTCTCTAGCAAAGGTCCTCCATTGTCCTAGTTTTTATTCTTACATTTAAAATAGTTACTAAAGCCCTTTTGTCTGTCCTCAGCATTTTTACAGGTCTCAGCATATTTTGTGCTTAACCTTTCTAACCATATTCTAACAGATTTCATATTTGTCCTTGATTGTATGTATTTTCTTCTACATTTACACTTGTCTCTGAAGAATAATTTGAACTTATGAGAGATTTCCCAGTGCAGCTACATATTTTTCTTTAGTTGCCTCTACTGTTCAAAATGTTTTCTAAAATAACTTTTCTTTCTTGAGGCATTCTCTGTTTTAGAGTCTCTGTCTTCCTACCTGGCCTGTAGAAATCATATATATATATTATTAATCCTCACTCGAGGATATTTTTCCACTGATTTTTTTTTTCTTTTTAGATTGGAAAGGAGGTCACAGAGAGAGTGAGAGACAGAAACATCCATGTGAGACAGACATATCAATTGGTGGCCTCTAATAGAGCCCTAACCCAGGCCTGTGATTGAGCCTACAACTGAAGTACATGCCCTAGATTAGGAATTGAACCCTGACCCTTCAGTCTGCAGAGAGATGCTCTAACCACTTAGAAACACTGGCTAGGGCTAGAAATCATCTGTTTAAAGTCAAGAAAAACTTTGAATATCCATTTCTTCCTTCCCTTGTCTTTTCCCCCTTTTCAGTACTTGTTTTGAGTCAGTATGTGCCGGTAAAATACACAAGCACTTTTTTTCTAAAGCAATGCTGCCTAATGCCTACTCAAACAAACAAGCCTTTTCCTCCCTACTCATCCCTTTTGGAGCGACAGAGAGTTCATATGATAACCTATGGATTTGTAAATGTAATCCCTGCCTCTCCTCATTTATATGAGTATAATATATCTAAAACAGATGTTTCTGTTTTTAGGCCAATATCTCTTTACATCAAATGATATTCTCCTAATGTATTTATGTAGACATAACCCACACTTGGCTAAAAATGAGTCAAGTGAAGTTAGAGCAAAAGGGATCAGAGAGCATCTGTAAAAGCATTTCATATTTTAACCACAGACATTTATAAGTTTATAAGTTTTTATGAAAAAAATAGTTCTCTCTCTCTCTCTCTCTCTCTCTCTCTCTCTCTCTCTCTCTCTCTCACACACACACACACACACACACACACACACACACACACATCTATGTCTCCAAAAGCAAACCCACATAATGACCTTTTACATTCTGAAATCCTACTTTATGCATAATAGCACAAGTCTGCTACCATAGGCATATAAGAAAGATGAAATCTGAAGTAACTATTTTAATAGGTATAAATAATTATGAATATTACTAGGGGCCTGGTGCATGAAATTCATGCATTGGGAGGAAGTTCCCTCAGCCCAGCCTTCCCCCTCTCAGACTGGGAGCCCTCAAGGGATGTCCTACTGAAGGCTTAGGCGACCAGGCAGCCACTGCCAGCCACCAAGGTATTTTCATCAACAAAGACTCCGGTCCCTTCACCATGAAAAAATGTCAACTTTCTTTAGGCATTTCCAAGATGTGTCTTTCATAGGATATGATATTTATTTCTTTTTTTTTTTTATCCTCACCTGAGGATATGTTTCCATTGATTTTTAGAGAGTGGAAGACAGAGGGAGAGACAGAGAGAAACATCACTGTGAGAAGGACACTTTGATTGGCTGACTCCTGTAGGAGCCCTGATCTGGGTCCAGACCAAGTAGGAGCCTGTAACCTAGGTACATGCCCTTGATCAGAATTGAACCCAGACCCTGCGGTTGGCAAGCTGAGGCTCTATCCACTGAACCAAACTTCCTAGGGAAGGATATGATATTTCTTAGTCCCTCTGGCAGTAGACCTTCATTTTTATCTCCAGGAGTGTGGTGGAAAAACCCTAGATCACCTTCTTGGATTCTTATTACCCATGTTACCAAGAACACTGCAACTGGTGGTGTACAGGGAGCTTAGCCAATGAGCAGTCAGAAAAGGTGTTTATGCTCCACCTGGTTTGGCTCAGTGGATACAGGGCTGGCCTTCAGACTGAAGGATCCCAGGTTTGATTACTGTTAAGGGCATGTACCTTGGTTGGGGGTACATCCCTAGTGTGGAGTGTGCAGGAGGCAGCTGTTCAATGTTTCTCTCTCATCCATATTTCTGAAAG
>PVJN01031635.1:0-24720 GCA_004026805.1 Lasiurus borealis | reverse complement strand
AGGTTGCCATATACTGGAATTTTTGTCCAGCATTACAAAGGGTTCTGCAATCTGGAGAAAGGAGCTGATGCTAGATGATTAAGAAGGAGTCCAAATATGAAAGATAGTTTTGAAAGGCATTGGGGGTCAGTGGAGCTTCAGCTAAAAGAGATAAAGACTACCCTTTGTCTAAGGACCCCATGCTATTTATTAAGGCAAGGTGGAGACATATATTTCAAAGGCTAAGGTTTACAGAAACATTGTCAATTTGGGAAATAGCCTACAGCTGTTCAGGTGTTTGGCCAACAGGAGGCAATGACATGCAGATTTAAGATGCCCTGAGCTGTCTGTCAGCAAACAGTCCTATTCATGTTTGGGGAAATGCCCTTCAGCCATCCCAGATGATTCAGTCCTGCTGACATGCTGGAATCTTCCAGCAATTCTATGAGATGTGGATGGAGAAGTAAGTATAGGTTAGGTCATGCAGATCCTGAGAAGTCAGGGGAAAGAGTACAGCTTTCATTTTAAAGTAAATAGAAAGCCAATGTTATATTTGCTTCTTCTCAAATTTGTTATGGAGAGTTCTAGAAATGTCAAGGGATATGTTTGGTGTGTGCTTCTCAATTAACCCTCTTGACTACCCTGTAGCTATAACTTTTACTCATAATTTAGATGGCCACAGCAGTACAACCATTACAAATATGAGACTACTTAACACTACAAAACTGATGACCACACACTGAATGATGTTCTACTTATACTCCAAATGGAGTCTGACCTGGTTCTGACTTACACCTCTGTATCTGTTCTGTTCTCCAAAGTCACCCCAAATGAGGAAGCTGTCATATCCTGTCCTTCTAGGTGCCACACTCTAGCAATTGATGTTATACTCTAGTTCAGGCTACAAAATAACATTACTTTATGCTGTTCATACCCTACATAGACGTGAATGATATAGTTCTTGATATTACTCTTTTATCATATTTTTTAATGACTTTCTCACTCCAAGACTTGGGTGTTTGAGAGATAAGCTTAAGGAGAATCTGAGTGATAGACATTATGCCATTCTTGAATCTTTCCCTCATTTTCTCCCTTCCCCTCCTGAACTGACTTTGGATAACCTTCAAAAATCCCAATTCTTCTTCTAGTAAAAGGTCTTTTTCATGATGCTACTATCTTTCAAGTAAAATAGAACCTTGGTGGACCTGGCATTATTTAAATAGTCTAAAGTGCCAAATTAGAACTTTGAGTTCACTGGTTATCTTGCTAAGAAAAATATCATTAGAATGGTGGATAGGAAAATCTATTGGAGTTTTCTGAGAAACATTGTGAGATAAAGAAGCTAAGTTAAAAACTCTAGGCATTTCTTTCAGGAAATGGTGCTAGAGTAGAATAAGTATTAATATCCCATATTATACATATAGAATTGAGGCACAGGGGTATCTTTCCTATGTCAGACACATTAATAAATTACATATTTGGGACTGAAATCCAACTCTTTCTGGATCTCAAACCTCCAATTCTTTCCACTTCATCATGAAGCAGTACATATATGCATGAAAAATTCAGCCTGAAATACTGTCCGTAAGCACACAAAAACAAATTATCATATTAATTATGCATATACATCTAATCCATTCTTCCAGTCCATTTCTGTGTGGCACTTATTCCAGGAACATAAACTCTTCAAGGACCGTACGCATACTGTGCTTAGCCATCAGTATTGATTTTCTGTTACGGACTTTACTTACCACAAAACCAAGAAACTAGAAAATAATCTGAGGATTTGAAAAGTAGCAACCTGTGCTTGCTGTCATTGCTGACACAGAGAAAAATAACTCAAGGGTCATTTATCATGTGTAGTTTCCCATTGAGACTATCAAATTAGATCTACAGGCCCTAGTGTGACATATGAATTAAATAAAACAAGAGGTAAAAATGTAAGTTTTGCTCTTGTATTATTTTTAAGTCAACCCAAAGGGTTGTTTTACTTACAGTTATCAGATGGTTATAAATGATATTATAAAGAATAGAGATAACAGCAAATGGAGAGGGACATAGGTCAAAGTCCAAAAAGATTCTGAGTGCAGAGGCTTCTGTCCACATAGAATGGGGGTACGCCCAGAAGCTCAAAAATCTTGTTCAATACTTTCAATAGAACTTAATCTGTAACCATCCCCTTCTCCATTCCAGAGGTTAGTTTTTGAAGGCTACAAGTCCCAACCCTCTAATCACTTGGTCTTTCTGTGACTAATCATAGCCAGAGGTTAGCAAGGCGCCCTACACTAAGTCACCTCTGGAATAAACTGAGGTGTGCCAAAAAGGGGCTCCTTAAGAATGACAAAAGACACTCCTATCACTCCAAAAATTTCAAGGGTTTTAGGAAACATGGACAAAAACCAAATACATCCCTTATTATATCACAGCCCCTCATCCCACTTTCAGGTAACCAATAATCTGCTTCCTGTCCCAATATTGTTGCCTTTTCCAAAATGCCATATAAATGGAACCATATATTAGGTAGGTAGACTTTTGAGTTGGGCTTTTTCCACGTAATGTGCTTAAAATTTATTGTTAAATTAAATCTATTGGGGTGACATTGTTTGATAAAATTATATAGGTTTCGCAGAGACTGGTTTGGCTCAGTGGATAGAGCATCGACTTGCGGATTGAAAGGTCCCAGGTTCGATTCCTGTCAGGGGCATGTACCTTGTTTGCGGGCACATCTCAACTGTGGGGCGTGAAGGAGGTGGCTGATTGTTATCTCTTTCTCATCGATGTTTCTGACTTTCTATCTCTCTCCCTTCCTCTCTGTAAAAAAATCAATAAAATATATTAAAAAAATTATATAGGTTTCAAGTGTACAATTGCATGGTGTATTTACCACCCAAAGTCAAATCTCCTTGTCACCATATATTAATTAAAATGTTTATTTGAGATTTTATTGATAAACAAAATGCAAAGCAGATTTTTAAAATTCACCACATCTACTTGTTATTACCTCAGTGTTTGGCAGCTGTTTTATCAGCTCTGTTTAATAGAGACACCATGCCTTATTTAGCAATGAAAACAGTTAAAAATAGAAGCAGGCCAAGTATCCATCAGTAGATGAGGTTATAAAAAAGCTGTGGTACATTTACACTATGGAATATTACTTGGCCATAAAAAATAAGGAAATCTTACCTTTTGGGATAGTATGGATGGCCTTGGGGAGTATTATGCTAAGTGAAATAGGCCAGTCAGAGAAATATAAGTGCATGTGATTGTTTTTCTGTGCTAACTTTCCATCTTAAGAAGTGATTTTTAATGGGGAATCTCTGAAAAATAACATCAAAGACTGAAAATGTCTAATTATCTTAGTTTGCCTATATAATATCTGTAATATGGCTTTCACAAAAAATAAGATGAATCTCCAGAGAATTATGATGATTGGGAAAGGCCAGTTTCAAAAGGTTACATACTGTATGATTCCATTTATATATCAATCTTGAAATTCCAAAATTATAGAAATGCAGTACAGATTAGTGGTTGCTAGAGAATAGGAATGGAGATTTGGGGGAAGATATGGTAGTGCAGCAATAAATGGTTAACATAGATTCTTGTGATGATGGAATTATTCTGTATCTTGACTGTATCAATGTCTGTATTCTGGTTGCAATATCGAATGCTATTATTTGGAAGACATTGGGGGAAAGTGTGAAGAGTATACTATGTCTCTATGTATCAGTATTATCTAGTTATTTTATTTATTAGTTTATTGGGATGAAAATTGCTTAGGTTTGAAGTGTACAATTCTATAATATACCATCTGTATATTGTATTGTGTGTTCACCATCCCAAGTTAACTCTCCTTCCATCACCATCTATTCCCTGTTACCCTCTTCCAGCTCACCCATCCCTCTTTCTCTCTGGTAATCACCATACTGCTGTGTCCATGTGTGTGTGTGTTTTTTTTTTTCTTAATCCTTCACCCTTTTCACTCAGCTCCCCAGCAACCTTCACATCTGACAGCTGTCAGTCTGGTTTTTTTTTTGTATCTGATTCTGATTTTATTTTGTTAATTTTTGGTCATTGGATTTCACATATAAGTGAAATCATATACTATTTGTCTTTCTCTGAATGACTTACTTCTCTTAGCACAATACACCACAGGACTATCCATTCTGCCCCAAAAGGTAAGATTTCCTCCATGTTTTATAGCTGAGTAATATTTCATTTTGAAATGTATCACTTGCTTTCTTATTCACTCATCTAATGATGGGCACTCGGGCTGCTTTCAAATCTTAGCTATTGTAAATAATCCAGCAATGAACATAGGAATACATACATTTTTTTTTTGA
Organism: Lasiurus borealis; assembly: GCA_004026805.1. NCBI lineage: Eukaryota > Metazoa > Chordata > Mammalia > Chiroptera > Vespertilionidae > Lasiurus > Lasiurus borealis. The sequence continues at coordinate 20,401 of PVJN01031635.1, read as the reverse complement.
ACTAGTGTTTTGTTTTTTTTTAGATATATTCTCCAAAGTTAAATTGCTGGGTCAAAAGGCAGTTCCATTATATTTTTTGAGATAATTCCATACTACATTTTACAGTGGCTGTACCAATTTGCGTTCGCACCAACAGTTAGAAGGGTTTGCTTTTCTGTATATCATTGCCAGCGCTTGCTGTTTATTGATTTATTATAATAGCCATTCTAACAGGTGTGAGGAAATATCTCATTGTGGTTATTAATTTTCATCTCTCTGGTGATTAGTGACATTGAGTATCTTTTCATATGTCTCTTGACCATCTGTAAGTCCTCATTGAATAAGTGTCTATTCAGGTTCTTTGCCTATTTTTAATTGGATTGTTTGTTTATTTTGTGTTGAGTTCTGTATGTTCTTTGTAAGTTTTGGATATTAACCCCTTATCACATGTGTCATTGGCAAAGAGTGTTTTCCATTCCATAGGTTGTCCTTTCATTTTGTTGATAGTTTCTTTTGCTCTGCAAAAATTTTCAAATTTGATGTAGTCTCATTTATTTATTTTTTTCTGTTGTATCCCTTGTCCAAGAAGTTATGTCAGAAAAACTATTGCTATAAGAAATGTTTGAGATTTTACTGCCTATGTTTTTTCTATGACCTTTTTAGAGTAGTCAATTTTATTTATTTATTTATTTCATTTTTATTAATGTATTACATGTGTACATATCTTCCCATTGCCCCCTTCCCCCCCGCACCGCACTCCCATACATGCCCTCGATCCCCAGTGTCTTGAGTCCATTGGTTGTGCTTATATGCATGCATACCAGTCCTTTGGCTGATCTTTTACTTACCACACCTCTCCCTAACCTTCCCACTGTAATTTGATAGTCTGTTTGATGCTTTACTGCCTGTGTATCTATCCTTTTGTTCATCAGTTTATAATGTTCTTTATTATTCATAAATGAGTGATATCATGTGGTATTTTTCTTTCATTGACTGGCTTATTTCACTTAGCATAATGCTTTCCAGTTCCATCCAGGTTGCTGCAAATGATAATACAGTGGTACCTCGAGATACGAGTTTAATTTGTTCTGTAACTTTGAGGAGTGGGAAACTATGAGACGCTCGAGTCGCGGTAAACTGCTGGGTCGTGTGCAGCCAGCCAATCTGCGTGATTACTTCTATCTCAAATGTTGCTCATATTTCAAAGCAAAAAAGTGCTCGTATCTCAAAAATCTCGTATGTTAGGGCACTCGTATCTCGAGGTACCACTGTAATTCCTTCTTTTGGTAGCAGTATAGTATTCCATTGTGTAGATGTACCATAGTTTTCTGATTCAGTCATCTGTTGACAGGCATCTAGGCTGTTTCCAAATCTTAGCTATTGTAATTGGCTGCTATGAACATAGGGGTGTATATATCCTTTATGATTGGTGTTTCTACTTTCTTGGGATATATTTCTAGGAGCGGGATAACTGGGTAAAATGGGAGTTCCATTTTTAGTTTTTTAAGGGAACTCCATACTGTTCCCCATAGTGGGTGCACCAGTCTGCATTCCCATCAGCAGTGCACGAGGGTTCCTTTTCTCTGCATCCTCACCAACACCTCTCCTTTGTTGATTTGTTGATGATTGCCATTCTGACAGGTGTGACATGGTATCTCATTGTCATTTAGATTTGCATCTCTCGGACAATTAGTGACTATGAGCTTGTTTTCATGTGTTTCTTGGCCTTCCTTGTGTCTTCTTTCAAAAAGTATCTATTTAGGTCCATTGAGCATTTTTTTTATTAGATCATTTTTTTTCCTTTTATTACGTTGTATAAATTTCCTGTAAATGTTGGAGATTAAATCTTTTTCAGTGATAACATTTACAAATATGTTCTCCCATAAAGTGGGCTTTTTTATTGTTTTGTTGATGGTTTCTTTTGCTGTGAAAAAGCTTTTTATTTTGAAGTAGTCCCATCTGTTTATTTTTTCTTTAGCTTCCATTGCCATAGGAACAGTATCAGTGAAGAAGTTGATTTGGCATATGTCTGAGATTTTGCTGCCTGTGGATTCCTCCAGTATTTTTATGGTTTCCGATCTTATGTTTAAGTCCTGTTTCCATTTTGAGTTTATTTTTGTGTATGGTGTAAGTTGGTGGACTAGTTTCATTTTCTTGAATGTATCCGTCCAATTTTCCCAACACTATTGATTGAAGACACTGTCTTGGCTCCATTGTATGTTCCTGCCTCCTTTGTCGAATATTAGTTGAGCATAGGGGTTTGGGTCAATATCTGTATTCTGTATTCTGTTCCATTGGTGTATATGTCTGTTCTTGTGCCAGTACTAGGCTCTGTTGAGAACATTGGCTTTCTAATACAGCTTGAAATCTTGTATTGATATCTCTCCTACTTTATTTTTCTTCCTCAGGATTGCTGTGGCAATTTTTTTTTTTTATTCCACATGAATTTCTGGAGATTTCTTTCTAGATCTGTGAAATATGCCATTGGTATTTTAATGGGGAGTGCAAAGAATCTATAGATTGCCTTGGGTATATAGACATTTTAATGATGTTGTTTCTAACAGTCCATGAACATGGTATATTCTTCCATCTGTTTACATCTTCCTCTATCTCTTTTTTTCTGTGTCCTGTAGTTTTCCACATCCAGGACATTTACCTCCATAGTTAAGTCTATTCCTAGGTATCTTAATTTGTTTTGGTATGATGGTAAATGGGATTGCTTTTTTAGTCTCCCTTTCTAAGTTCACTATTGGAGTATAGAAATGCCATTGATTTCCTGGCATTAGTTTTATATCCTGCTTCATTCCTGAATTCATTCATTAAATCAGTTTATTGATGGAATCTTTTGGGTTTTTTATGTACAGTATCATGTCATCTGCAAATAAGGACAGCTTTACTTCTTCTTTCCAATTTGGATGCTTTGTATTTCTTCTTCTTGCCTAATTGCAATGGTTAATACTTCTAGTACTATTTCAAACAGGAGTGGTGAGGGTGGGCATCCCTGTCTTGTTCCTTTTCTTAGGGGAACTGGTTTTAGTTTTTCCCATTGAGTATGTTGGCTGTGGGTTTATCATAAATAGCTTTTACTATGTTGAGGTATGATCCTTCTATTCCCACTTTGTTCAGAGATTTTATCAAGAAAGGGTATTGCATTTTATCAAATGATTTTTGTGCAATAATTGATATTACTATGTGATTTTTATCTCTAAATTTGTCTATATGATGTATCACATTTATTGATTTGCAGATATTGTACCATCCTTGCATTCCTGGGATAAATCCTACTTAGTCATGGTGTGTAATCATTCTGATGTACTACTGAATCTGATTTGCTAGAATTTTGTTGAGGATTATGGCATCTATGTTCCTGAGGGTTATTGGCCTGTAACTCTCTGTCCTTTTGTTATCTTTATCTGGTTTTGGTATTAAGGTGATGCTGGCTTCATAGGAGCTTGGAAATATTTCTTCTTCTTGAAGTTTTTGGAATAGTCTGAGGAGGATAGGTTTTAATTCTTCCTTGAATGTCATCTGGCCACAGGCGTTTGTTTGCTGGAAGCTTTTTGATGACTGCTTCTATTTCTTCCATAGTTTTTTGCCTATTGAATATTTAGATTCTTTCTGATTGAGGTTTGGAAGGTTATATTTTTCTATTAAAATGTCCATTTCCTTCAGGTTGCCCAGTTTGTGAGAATAGAGTCATTCATATTATATTTTAATAATCCTTTGTAATTCGGTGGTGTCTGTTGTTATTTCACTTCTTTCATTTCTGATTTTGATTATTTGGATCCTCTCTCTTTGCTTCTTGGTGAGGTTAGCTAGAGGTTCATCAATCTTGTTTATCCTTTCAAAGAAACAGATCTTGTGGATGTTGTTTTGTTTCATGTTGTCCCAAAATTCCCTTAGGCTCTCCTCTTTATTTTTATTTTTTTTTTCTAAATGTTGCTCTACTTGGTATGTTTTCCTATCTTGTCTTCTAGCTCACTGATGTGGTCCTCTGATTCTTCTAGTCTACTTTTGATGCTCTCTATTGAGTTCTTTATAGTGGTGATGTCATTTTTCATTTCTTCTTGGGTTTTCTTCATTTCCTCTTGGTTCTTACTCATATTGCCAAATTTGTCTTCCATTCTTTTCAGGCAACCTATGACCATTTCTCTGAATTCTTTCTCTGGCAGGTTGCTTGCCTCCATTTCATTTACTTCCTTTTCTGGTGATGCCTGCTTTTCTTTCATATAGAGGCTATTTCTTTGTCTCCCCATGGTATCTTTTTTTGGGGTGTCTGGTTATGTAGTTCTCTCTCTCCTTATCCCAGGTAAAATCCAACCTTTCCATGGTTGAGTTTAGAGCTTCTCTGAATCTGTGTGTTTGCGCCAATTGGGGACTAATGTTCTGGGGTTCACAACTGTTTGGTGGGTGCCATAGTTGTAGATTTTCATGCTTCCTATAACATTCACTTTCCCCTTCAAGATGACCCAATCTCCATGTATGAGTTGGTGGCTCCAGGAGGAAACCCAGCAGCAGTGAGGGCTGCCCAGTCAGGAGAGCCCCGTACAGCAGTCCCATACCTTCACCCGGAATATTGGTGTCCCTTAACTTGCTAAAAAACACTGCCCATGCAACACTTAGCTGATCGTTCTATCTGCTCTGGGACAAGGTTCGGGACACATTTGTTTATTCTGCCGCCATTTTTTTTCTCTTCTATGATTTTTATGGTTTCAACTATAACATTTAAGTCTTTAATCCATTTTTAGTTTGTTCTTATGCAGATGGTTCCAGAAGGTGGTCTATTTTTTTTTTTTTGGCACATAACTGTCCAATTTTTCCAAACATATTTATTGAATAGACTAACTTTAACCCATTGTATGTTTTTGCCTCCTTTATGAAATATTAATTGAACATAAAGGTATGAATTTCTTTCTGGGCTATTTTTTATCATACATTCATTGATTTTATTTATTTGTTTGTGTGTTGTTTCTGGGCTATCTTATTTCATTGATATATGTGTCTGTTTTTTATGCCAGTACCATGATGTTTTCATTACTATGGTCCTGTTGTATAGTTTAATATCAGTTTGTGTGATTCCTTCAACTTTGTTCTTCTTTCTAAAGATTGATGTGGCTATTTGAGGCCTTTTGGTATTTCGTATAAATGTTTATAATAATTGTTTTATTTCTATGAAACACCTCATTGGTATCTTGATTGGAGTTGTGTTGAATCTATAGATTGTTTGGGGCAGCAAAAACATTTTAATGATGTTAATTCATCCTATACATGATCACATATATGCTCTGACTTACTAGTATTTGTATCTTCACTTTTTTTCTGTGTCTTATAACTTTCTGTGTAGATTTTTTAGATCCTAGGTAGAATTTATTTCTAGGTATTTTTTATGCAATTGTAAGTTGAATTGTTTCTTAATTTTTCATTTTGGTATTTCATTATTCTTGTATAAAAATGCAACCAATTCTGGAAATATTTATTTATCCTGCTGTCTTTCTGAATACAATTTTCAGTTCTAGTGGTTTCTGGTAAACTCTTTAGTGTTCTCTTTATACATTATCATGTCATCTGCAAATAGAGCTTTATTTCTTCTTTTCCAAATTGAATACCTTTTCTTTAAAAAAATTAAAGAACATTTGGGTCAATAGCTTTTTTCTTTAAAAATATTTTGATTGATTTCAGAGAAGAAGAGAGACAGAGATGGAAACATCAATGTTGAGAGATAATCACTGATTGGATACCATGCACTAGGGATGGAGCCTACAATCAGCACATGTGCCCTTTACTGGAATCACACCCAGGACTCTTTAGTCCATACATCAACACTCTATCCACTGAGACAAACCAGCTAGGGCTTAAATACCTTTTATTTATTTATTTTTTTAATTGTTGTGGCTAAGACTTCCATTATTATGTTGAATAAAAGTGGTGAAAGCAGACATCCCTGTTTTGTTCCCGATTTAGGGAAAATACTTTTATTTTTGCCCATTGAGTATGTTGGCTGTGGGATTGTTATATATGGATTTTATTACTTTGATGTATGTACCCTCTAGTTTCACTTTCCAGAGAGTTTTAATCATAAATGGGTGCTGGATTTTTCTTTGCATTATTATTTAAAATTGCACATGAATCCATAGTTTTCTCAAAATGAAAACTAGAATTTAAGTAAAAGGTAAGGCTATCATATATTTATAGTGACATAAAGAGGCATAAATAAATAACTGGGCATGCCTAAAACTGAGATGATAATTGTCTTTCTTCAAACCCACACAAAAGCAATAAAAAACTATTAAAATTTTTGACACTGGGTTTTAGTTCCTTTTCTTTTGGAGGTAGAGAAAGGTTTATTTAATTTGATATTTTCTAAATGTAAATAAAACTTAAATTCCATCTTAATGTCATAAAACAAACAAGAAGTGCCAGATTTGAAATAGTACCCCCAAAAGCAGATGGGAAAAGAGTCAAGTATATTAATTCTCTATTGTCTTATCAGTGAAGGTATAGTTAAATTTTAAATAAAGATAGAGACATCATTAATATAGGTTCCTGAAACATACTGTATATAGGCAACATAAAAATAATGCACATTTTGAAAGACACATAAAAATGTAAGAATTATCTATTTGGAATTTCCTTAGTTATAACCAGACAGATCAGTCATTAAAAATTAAATTAAAAATTAAATGCATTTGGTTGCTTTTCAAGTAGTGTCAAAAGTCGCTTCCCACATTGAGAGAAAAAAAATGACACTCTTAACACCTCTCCTAACAAATCTGAATGTCTTCAAGCAAAGAATGATTTCTCGAATTTTCTTGGCACCCCATAGAAACCAGCTCCTGTGTCTCCTACAGGAGTCTGGTTCTCTAGCCCTGGCAAACAAATTGATAATCCATTCACAAATGAGGTAGCTAGCCAGCTTCACTCCTAGTCTCTTCTAAATTTATCCCAAAAGTGTGATCTGAGCAAAGCAGTTGTAGGTGTCAATTTGATGTAATATGGAACCTACAGAGAAAGCTCATTGCAAACCTGTGCTTTGCACTACCTTCCTTTCTGTTTAGGTACCTCTAAGCTGTAGTCTCTTAGACTGACACTTGGCAGAAGCTGCAGGAGGATCTTTTATGAAAGTAAATAAAATTATAAATAACTAGGTTAAATAGAAAATAAGTAGCCTGATTAGTGCCCCTTTTATAATTCCTCATTCATTCATCAAATATATAGTAAACAGCTAAGACCGGTGTGGCTCAGTGGATAGAGTGTCGGCTTGCAGACTGAAAGGTCCTGGGTTCGATTCCGGTTGGGGGCATGTACCTTGCTTGAGGGCACATCTCCACTGTGGGACGTACAGGAGGCGGCTGATCGATGTCTCTCTCTCATCGATGTTTCTGACTTTCTATCTCTCTCCCTTCATCTCTGTAAATAATCAATAAAATATATTTAAAATATATATATATATAGTAAACACCTATAATGTAAAGCAAAATGAAATATGGTAGATAAGGCAACGGAATCCAATATTAGGTAGAATTGAAATAAGGTCCAGGCTTCGCAGATGTAAATAGTCACATCTTGTAAGATTCCATTTATATGAAATGTCCAGAATAGGCACATCCATAGCAACAGAAAGCAGATTAGTGGTTTCCAGAGGGAGGAGGAGGGGAATGGGGAATGACTATTCAGTAGGTACAGGGTTTTTTTATGTAACGATGAAAATATTTTGAAACTAAATAGAGGTGATGGTTGTACAACATTGTGAATGAACATGTCACTGAAATATTTACTTTAAAGTGGTAAATTTTATGTTAATGTAATTTTACTTAAAATAATACTCTAAAATTGAAAATGCAGACTTCTCAGCTGTTTAAGTAGAGTATAAATTAGGAAAACATTACTTGCCTCATATATCAACTTTTATAAGGTCTTTGATATGGCATTTGATACTCAGTAAATGCTAGATAGGGGCAAGGATAGCAGTGATAATATCCTGGGTATTGTGGGGAAAAAAATAACTAAAAAATGACTCCTAACCTAAAGTTGTTCATGGTTAAGATGGGGAAACAGAAGTAAACACTGCATTTTAATGGAATTCAGTAAGTATAGAATAAAGGAATGAATAAAATATTGTTGGAACACAGAGGAGGAAAAGGATGATCCTCCTTGATAAAATCAAGGAGCTTCTTTAAAAAAATGAATTCTAGCATAGATGATGAAGATTATTTAGACATTACTATATGACATTCCTGGTAGATGTAAGGGCAGTTACCAAAAAAAAAAATAGAATCATAAAAGGTTTGTTTTTTCTTTGTGCATGAGCTTTAGGAAAGCAAAATACCTCAGAGGAAGCCATTAGTATTGAGAATTCTTTGTCTTAAATAAGCTATCTTCATACAGGGGTCTCTAAACATCCTGGGAAAGGTATTTACTAAAGGCTTCTCTTTTGTAAGCCTATGCGAAATTAGAGCTACTACAAATACGTAACTATGTATTAAATATTGTAATAAAATTGGACTGTTGGAAAGATTTTGTTTCTCAACAGTTAAAAGGAATATATAACACATAGCCCTTTGCAATCAAGGGCTTGTAGGAAACATAACTAACAAAAGTGGAATTCTTTGTTGCCTTCCACTATGTGATTTTGTGATTTCAACTCTCCTTCAAATGCCAAATAAATATGCCCCTTCCTTGCTGGAACTGAAAGCTGTTGAATGATGATGCTTGAATGATGCTGTTTTCATATAACAAAAAAGAGTGCTCCATTAGGTTGTCAAATATAATTTTGTCTGTGCTTTATTTTCGCTATGTTTTTTTTTTTTAAATAGTAGACTTAAATAGTTGCCAAGGAAAGGTGATATTCAGGAGAAAAGAACTGTTTTTCAGTTCAGTCTGGTACAAAATAGGCAGGTATACATGGATTAGAATGGTACCCTACTTTAGTAAAAAGATCATGAAGTTCCTGAATGACCTTGAGCAAGTCCTTTACATATGTTTGGGCTCCCATAAGAATCAGTTTACATAAAGCAGGTAAATGTATTTGCTACACTCTTAAGTGTTAAATCACTTAGTGTGAGTTTGCATCTTCAAAATGACTGATGACTATATGCTTCTGAATTAATGAGATTTCAGTGAGCAAACATCTTCAACATCTAGTACATATTGTGTTCAGAACCACATTTTGGAGGATTAAAGTGGTCCATGTCACTCCCTGCAGCAAAGCTGAAAATCCAAATACATCTCATGCACTTAAACTGTTGTTTGAAACCATGATATAGAAGCCATTAGGTCATAATGGATACAGAAAATATTGATAATGCCGGCTGCTAGCTTATTCATTTTTCCTAGAAAACACCAATGTTCTGTGCCACACCCCAGGTTTTTTGTCATTTATGCTACTCTCATGAATTTTTTGGGCATCATTGTGCTTAAAACTACTAAGTTTTATGAGGGTTCCAAATTAAAGATGGTGTGGTTTTTACTTCTCAAATATGGAGAATGTTGTTGACACTCTGAGGCCATTCCTTATATTTGTTTAACAGTGATTTTTAAGTGCCTGTACTTTCATGTCACTGTGCTTAGAGCAGATATACACATATGAACCATTCATTCTCTTCATAGAAAATACTAGTAAACTGAATATAATTGAGTTACAACATAGCTGATAAGAGTCCAAAAGAATACTGTGCTATCAAGAAGAGATCTGCATTTACATGTTGAGGAAGATTTCAGGGAGGCAGAGATAGTTGAGCTGGGCCTTACTGGTGGTGCAATTTAGATAGGTTAAAAGGATAAGGAGGAGTACACTGCACTGTTATTTATTCCAGGAATAGCCACTCAGACTCACTGATCTGCATCTACTTTGACCAGGGAGTTTTCTGGATGCTGTGGTTATTAACTATCTATATAGGCTGAAATCTAAATGCCAGTAAAATGAAGAGTGATTAAAGGAGCATATGGCATCAACAAGCAACTAACCCAGGTAAGGATGCAGATGGTGAAAAAGATCTGGGTTGCATTATAGAGATGGTTTCTCTCTCATAATATTCCTCTGTGCCCCTCCATAAAATAGTCAGGAGAAATCCCTCATGACATTAAGTGAAGATGATTTGTATACAAGGACAAATGTCAGAGCCTTAAACTGAAGCTGTTGGTTGAATCCAGGATATAGAAGCCATTAGATCATAATGGATGCGGAAGAAATTGACAATACCAGCTGCTTTTGTCTTCTTGATAGCACAGTATTCTTTTGAAGTCTATCAACCAGGTTATAACTCAATTATATTCAGTTTACTAGTATTTTATATGAATAATTATAAATGGGTTATAATTACAGTGGTACCTCGAGATACGAGTGCCCTAACATACGAGATTTTTGAGATACAAGCCGTAGAGCCAGCGATTTTTGCTTTGAAATACGAGCAACAGTTGAGATAGGAGTAATCACGCGGATCAGCCTGCTTCACACGACCCACCAGTTTACCGAGACTCCAGCATCTCATAGTTTCCCACGCCTCAAGGTTACGGAACAAATTAAACTCATATCTCGAGGTACCACTGTATTTTATTCATCTTCTGCTACCCTAATAGGAAAGTGGTTAACTCCTTTGAGAATTTGATGAAAATGATAAACCCTCTAACCCATAAGTTATGCTTTTATGCATGCAAATTTGTGCCCACACATGTTTGCATATAGTTTCAAGGGAGTCAGAATCCCCTGAGTTTCAACTACACAAACTTGGGATCCAAGGACCTTGGTAACAAATATCTGAAAGAGAGCAAAAAGCACCCTGACTAACATAATTAATTTGCTTTATATAGTAGACATTGAGTTCCCCATGTTTGGAATTAGTTCTACTTCTGCCAAATGAGTTGGCAGAAATTCCAGGCTACAGAATGTTTTGTCCCACTCACAAAGAGTGTTAATTATTTTCTCAGGCCTCAAGCACCACTGCAATTACTAATAGCTCAGGTACAAAATAAGTTAGAAAAAGTATCCTATATTTGATTACAGAATAGAATTACATTAAAAATGATATTTAGCATTTTTGCTGAAACCGGTTTGGCTCAGTGGATAGAGCGTTGACCTGCAGACCAAAAGGTCCCAGTTTTGATTCCAGTCAAGGGCATGTATATTGGTTGCTGGCACATCCCCACTTAGGCGTGTGTAAAAGGCAGCTGATCGATATTTTAACTCTTTATCCCTCTTCATTCCTCTCCATAAAAAATCAATAAATATATATATTTTAAAAATAATAATATTTAGCATTTCAGAAGTTGCTTTTCCTTTCCAAGTTTGTTAGAAGTGTGCTGATGGACAGATTCTGGTTAATATAATTACTTCTGTAACATATCAACAATTATATTGAAGCCTCCTCAACTCCATCACTTCTTAAATTCTAACTGATCCTGGCCTGTAAAGTGGACTTTTTCTCTTGCACGATGTCACAGAGCTACCTTGAGAATACTCATTGGTTTTTGTTTTTTTATTTGTTTGATTGTTTTTGTTTTTATTTAATTATTTATTGTTTAAAGTATTACATATATCTCCTTTTCCCCCCATTGACCTCTCCCCAGCTATTCCCACCCCTGAGCACATGTCCTCACCCCCCCTACTGTCTGTATCCATAAGTTATGCTTATATGCATGCATACAAGTCCTTTGATTGATCTCTCATTCTTACCCCACCCTGTCTTCCCTCTGAGGTTGGATGTCTGTTCAATGCTTCTGTCTCTGGATCCCTTAAGTTAATCAATTTGTTATTCATTATATTCCAGAAATGAGCGAGATAAGACATATTCCTAGAAAAATAAAATATCCCAAAACTCAATCAGAAAGAATAAAAAAAAACTACATAGGCCTATAACTACCAATAAAATTGAAGTGGTAATCAAAAAAATTCCAGCAAACAAAAGTCCTATCTGGACAGCTTAGTAGGGGACTTTAACTAAATATTCAAATAAGTACTAAAACCTATCCTCCTCAGACCATTCCAAAAAGTTCAAGAGGAAGGAATACTTCCAAACTCTTTCTATGAAGCCAGCATTACCCTAATCCCAAAACCAGATAAGGGCACTACATAGAAAAAGAATTATCCCTGATCAACAAAGATGCTAAAATCCTCAACAAAATTCTAGCAAATTGGATTAAATTTAATTCCCGTCATTTACATTAGAAAAATCCTACAACATGACCAAGTGGGATTTATTCCAGGGATGCAAGCCTGGTACAATATCTGCAAATTAATAAACGTAATACATCCTAAACAAATTGAAAGACAAAAATCACATAATCATATCAATTGATGCAGAAAAAGCATTTGACAAACCCAGCACCCTTTCTTGATAAAAACTCTCAGCAAAGTGGGAATGGAGGAATCATACCTCAACATAATAAAAACCTCAGGTGAAAAACCTAGAGCCAACATTATACTCAATGTGCAAAAACTAAATCCATTCTCCCCTAAGAACAAGAACAAGACAGGGATGCCCACTTTCACCACTCCTGTTTTACATAATGCTGGAAATGCTAGCCATAGCCATCAGACAAGAAAAAGAAACAAAAGGCATTCAAATGGGAACAAAAGACATAAAAGTGTCATTATTCATAGATGATATAATATTGTACATAGAAAACCCTAAAAACTCCATCAAAAAACTATTACACTTAATAGATGAATTTGGCAATGTAGCAGGATATAAAATTAACATCCAGAAGTCTATGGCATTTTTATATACCAACAATGAACTCACAGAAAGAGAAAATAAACAAACAAATAAACAAACAAAAAATCCCATTTGCCAAAACCGGTTTGGCTCACTTGATAGAGCATCAGCCTGCGGACTGAAAGGTCCCAGGTTCGATTCCAGTCAAGGGCATGTACCTTGGTTGCGGGCACATCCCCAGTCAGGGGTGTGTGGGAGGCAGCTGATCTATGTTTCTCTCTCATCGATGTTTCTAACTCTCTATCCCTTTCCCTTCCTCTCTGTAAAAAATCAATAAAACATTTAAAAAAATCCCATTTACCATTGCACCAAAAAAATTAAGATACCTAGGAATAAGATACCAACACAAGGGGAAGGATTTCCACTCATGCTCAGGCTTGCCAACCTTTTATTCAATAAATAAATTTAACTAAGGAGATAAAAGACCTGTACTCAGAAAACTACAGGACATTGAAAAAAGAGATCGAGGAAGATATAAGCAAATGGAAGAATATACCATGCTCATGGATTTGTAGAATCAACATTATCAAAATGTCCATACTACCCAAAGCAATCTATAGATTCAAAGCAATCCCCATTATAATACCAATGGCATATTTCACAGACCTAGAACAAACTCTTTAAAAATTCATCTGGAATAAAAAACACCCGATCAGCCACAGCAATCCTGTGAAAGAAGAACAACAAAGATGGAGAATAATACCAGATACCAAGCTATATTACAAAGCCACTGTTCTCAAAACAGCCTGGTACTGGCACAAGAAAGACATATAGACCAATGGAACAGAACAGAAAACCCAGAAATTGACCCAAGCCATTATGCTCAGTTAATATTTGACAAAGGAGGGAAGAGCATACAATGGAATCAAGACAGTTTCTTCAATAAATGGTCTGGGAAATTTGGTCAGATACATGCAAAAAATATGAAACTAGACTACCACCTTACACCGTTAACAAAAAATGAACTCAAAATGAATAAAGGTCTTAAACATAAGATGGGAAATCATTCGGTTTTATGCACTTTAAAATAATCTGTAGTGCTATGCACTATACATTAGGTGCTCAATAGCATTGTTCCAAATACTGTTGTGTACTTTGTGCATTGTACAAAGCAGTGATTATACAATGCCTATGAGAGCTACCTCCTGTGTGGTTCAGGGTTCAGGATCTGGAGAAGGGCCACACAAAAGACAGACGAGACAAGAAATAATAATTTGGAAATAGTGGAGGCTAGGCAGGAAGCCCAACACCAGGGGAAGGATTTCCACTCATGCTCAGGCTTGCCAACCTTTTATTCAATTTTGGATACACATCTAGCCTTTAGTCAGGTAGGCAATTGCGGTAACAGACAGATTATCTTAAAGGTCAGCAAATATTAGAAAGATTTACTCTGAAACTATTTGGTCAGGAGATTGCTTCAGCCACCATTATCTGGACCAGTGGTCGGCAAACCGTGCTCACAAGCCACATGTGGCTCACAAACCACGGTTTGTTGCTCTGTTGACTAATGAGTCTGTTGACCACTGTCATATACTACCCTTTACCTCTTTGTACACAATAGGCCTCACAGCTTCCAAATACATGGTAACATTTAGTCTAGTCCAGTGGTCAGCAAACTCATTAGTCAACAGAGCAGCAAACCACGGTTCAGGAGCCCATGTGGCTTGTGAGCTGCAGTTTGCCAACCACTGGTCTGGACTAAACAATTGGAGCATAACTCTGGCCCTTGCCAGGGCTCAAGGTTCACCAGCATTCCAGGCTCCTTGCTTACACTTCTCTGATAGTGAAGACAATGGGTGGCTTCCTATATCTCCCCCATTTCTTTTCCTTAGTAAATCTTGAAAAGTGAATGCTGTCTGAAGGGTTCAAATCCTTTTAAGACTCTTCATTCTTCATCTGCAGACTAGAAATAAACATATTACGACAAAAATGATACATGCAATAGTGGTCATGCTAAGAGGCAAATGTTATGAGATCCAATGAAAGGGGTTAAATTCTTTCATGTCCTTTTTAAGTTGTTGCCAGGCATCTAAGGAATTAGTTTGTAAGTTTACCTGGGATAATTGTACAATATGCTGTTGTAATTCTAAAATATCAAGGGTTGTGTTACTTTTACACCAAGCATCAAGAAGGTGACTTTTTATTGATTCCCAAAGGTACAAGGTACTATTACAGGGAACGAGGGTAACACAAATCTGGGAAAAAATTATAATGACACTGCAAGAATATTGTTTGCTCTAGGCTGTGGATTTTATCACCCATCCACAAGACTGTAGACTTTAATGCCTACAATTCAATCTCAAACTGGCTGTCAATTTGTTTTTGTATAGACAAGGTCTTGGATACATTTTCCTTACCTTGTACACACTGAGACGTTTGAACAGTTTGTACCATGTACGAAGCAGCAATACCCACAGAAGTAAGTAACATTATGAGGGCACAGATTCCTGCAATTAACATTCCAAGAAGTCTTTTTTGTCTTTTTTAAGATTTTTACCAGATCATGTCACAGTTGGTAGGTTTGATGAGCTTCTCAAGGCTCAGTTAGGTTAATAGAAATCCAAGTGAAAGCCAGTTGTTTTAAAATAATGACGGAATCCTTTTGGAATGTAGAATTAATAGAATGGGATTTTGTGCAGCCTGTGCGTGACCTCATACAGACACTTGTAACATTAAGGTGCATCTGGATGGGGCCTGAGAGGAGTTCAAACGGATCAAACACACAGGTAGTGCCAAATACTGTCTTACTGGGAGTTCCCATAAGGTACAAATGAAATTATCTGAGCTATAATTAAAACTATAACATTTAATAGGTGCCAGTGCAGCAGCTAATTTCCATTGCGTATTTTGTAGGGGCCTATTGTCTTGTAATTGAGATCCATCAAATCCTCCTCCAGCCAAGACCTGTTTGGCTCAGTGGATAGAGTGTCGGCTTGCGGACTGAAAGGTCCCACGTTCGATTCCAGTCAGGGGCATGTACCTTGCTTGCGGGCACATCTCCACTGTGGGCGTGCAGGAGGCGGCTGATGGATGTCTCTCTCTCATCGATGTTTCTGACTTTCTATCTCCCTCTTTTCCTCTCTGTAAAAAATCAATAAAATATTTTAAAAAAATCCTCCTCCATGCCATGAAATGGAGTGATTAGCTTCAACATATAGATAGGATGCGTTCCCCTCCCATTTTAGGGTGTGACTGTTATTATATGTAGACCCGTAAGGGCTCCAATCCACAAAGGAAAAACTGTTGTTAAGTTTGCTGGTGGTAGGGTAATCACTATCACAGTCTTGCCAATTCATTTATCGCTCAGTGGGGTGCTATTCATAATACTTTTTACATACTGGCTTAGTGTTGGGGGCGTCTTAGTACAGTTACATTTTCTGTACCTCTCCCAGGAGCAAGAAGTGATAATAGATGTATTCGGGCTTTTTCTTCTCCTTCCTTTGGTGTCCACGCTAGCCAGAAGCCTCTCTTTAATTTTACACACGAAGGAGCAGTGGTTTGATTCTGTGTCATGCAAAAGGGAAGCTGGGTGGCAACAGCCACGTAATTATATTTTGCCCAGATACTTCCTTGCCCCACACGTGTTCCTCCTGGATGACCAAGGTGTTTGGTGTCATTGGTGACTACATTAGGCAGGAATCAGCCCACATAAGGGGTCCTACTTGTGGAGGGTCAGGAACATAAGTCCAAAATACTTAAAATACTTCCCCATTTGCTCCCAGTAGCATTTTTTTTTTTTTACCACACAGCGGATTACTGCTAGCATGGCAAGAAAGATGTTCTCAGGCATTCTTGGGGTTCTGGTCTCCTCAAATTTTGCTCAGGTTTCTGGACTGTCTTCTTCAGCATGTCCCAGGTGTCCTCTGGATTGTTCGCATCCTCCTTGTCCTCTTCCCACTCCTTATATTCAGTGAATTGTTTGGGGATGCTGTTGTCTGCAGCTGGGTGAGTCCATTGTCTGCAGCTGTAAGTCGTGGCTCCAGGTACAGGGTCCTCATTAACCTGGTCAGTTTCTCCATCAGATGCATGTCGAAGTTGAATATTTCTTGCGGGAATTCACATGGGCTTGGAGAAATTTTCTGGAAATATGCAAGCATACTCTGGACCAAATGTTAATAGGGGATCGGGACCCTTCCATAACCCAGACTGAGGATCTTTCCGTTTAACCAGCCTACTTTCCTTCGGCTTATTCTAACACCAGTGTATTTCCATGGGTGTCTTGTCATCCGCAGCACAAGTAGAAAAATTTAAAGTAATTAAGGCTTGGTGTAGTCTACTTACAGGCAATTTTGCCATAATCCCCCCTTTTTTTTGTTTTAAATACTATTAAGAGGCTTTTGAAAATCCTTCGGTGAGCTGAATTTTCAACTTTTTACAATATTGCTGCAAATGATAGCTTGTGTTACTGAGTTATTTTAATGGAGTGACAAATTTGTCATTTCTTCCATAGAGATTTTTGGATAAGATCTTAACTAATTAATGTCCTTGAATCACTTCTACATAGTTATTTAAGGTTTTAATCAATTCTTTTTATATTTCTACTTTTTAAAGCCTACTATATTGACTTTTAATTAGTTTCTAAGTACCTGAAGGGCATTTTCCTTTATTTCCTCCCAGAGTGATCTTTGAGCTACATTTAGGAAGTTCCTTTTAAAAACTTTTTTCTTTCTTTTGAACAAAGCAACAAACTTGGTTGCTTCTTGGATGCTGGCCAATGCTGCCATGCATACGTTCCAGGCTAAGGTAACTTTCTTTTTATTTACGTTGTCCCGTTAATGGTGAGATTTAATGTTTGAACAATAATTTTTAGTTTACTTTGTAAATAGTAATGGAAGAGATTTTAAAATTTCGCCTTTTTCCCTTCTCATTATATACATAACCTTCATAAATTTTATGCTTTCAAATTACCTTTAAACCTTCTTGTTTATGTCCTTTAAGAATGCATTTTTCCTCGAATAGTTTTTCTTTCTATTACTAGCTTGTATATACCTTTAGATATTAAAACTATACAATATTTAAAACTTAACTTTCCAATGCATGGGGGCATAGGCTACCATGGAAACAGAACTGAACCTCACAATACCCTGCTTGGCTCTGGAGGATGACTGGTTACCAAGAGACGGGTAAGATTCCTCAGGGAAGGAACAACCTAAGGCAGGCACGGTCGCAGAGGGGCCATCAGGAGAGAACTTGGGGATCAATAGAGGTAAGGCACGGACCTTCACCCCTCTCCAACCTTTCAGGGGTCTGAACCTTCACCCCTTCTGAGGGAGGTCTCCTGCCCCCATGGCTACATCGCTTCCCACGCTCAGCACAGATCTGGACCCAGGTAACAGACAGAGACATGGCCCAGCTCAGATCTGGACTCAGGTAACAGACAGAAACATGCTGACAGCAGCTGCCCTATATCTAAATTCAGCCTAGCACCAGGAATGCTCAGTGCCTACTCAATGCAAATAAACCTTTCCTCTAATATATGCAGGGTAATCTAAGATTGTTGGTAGAGTATTAAATTTGACGTAAAAGAGTTATCAAGCTTTCAGATTAATTTAAATTGGGGGACTGAAATAAGCGAACACCCAAGAAAATTTAAGTGTACTGGACAAAAAGCTGTTTCTAAAGTATTAATTAAAATTTCTATTGATAGCTCATCTCATGGCAAAATTGCTTAATATGCAATAAACATAAAACAGACATATTTGTGTGCAAAAAATTAAAATTTAGAATTATTAAGATTACATTAAAATTTTACCAAATTCTCCATTAATCAAAAAAAAAGGGGGGGAGGGAGAGTAGGATAATATCATATAAAGAAAAACTATCTGGTAAGTAAATTACATCTAGAAAATTTTCACTTTTAAAGGCACTTCTTCAAAATAGACTTTCCCAGGCCGTGCTTTTTTGTGGAAGAGCCACACTCAAGGGGCCAAAGAGCCTCATGTGGCTCGAGAACCACAGTTTGCCAACCACTGAATTAATAGATTCAATTCTATCCTCTATATTTTTCACATAGGGCACATGTAGATTAATATTTTAGTATCTTGTTATTTTAAAATACCAAGATATCTAATGATTTTTATTATTTCATTTGGCAATGTTTTAAAGTTTTAAATTAGTGAAGGCTTTGGAAAAACTGTGTTTCTAGTGATAAGTCAGGGGGGGGGGGAATTTTAAAATTGCCAAATTTATCCTCAGGGAGAACATGTAAGTTTTCTGTTGACAACGCCAGCTTCTCTGCTTTTACATGAAGAAGAGCCACTGGATTTTCATCAGTAATATATTTTTAACTGAAAAGCTGTACCTCAAATTCCTCATTATAGTTACATTTATTATTTATGTATTAACAACTTTGAGATTTTAAAGCTAATTAATGTCCAAGGCATTTTCTTTTGGTAAATATTGTAACAGAGATAACTTATTGACTTTTAGTGGCTGTAATGTTAAAGTATTATTTAAATTATATTATTTTTAAAAAATATTTTTATTGTTTAAAGTATATATATATATATACTTTAAACAATATATATATTATTTAAATTATATTATTTTTAAAAATATTTTTATTGTTTAAAGTATATATATATATATATATATATATATATATACTTTAAACAATATATATATATTTCTCCTTTTTTCTCCATTGACATTAACGCAGCCTCCCCTACCCCTTGTCCCATTCCCTCATCCCACACCCTAGTGTCTTGTGTCCATTAGTGTGCTTATATGCATGCATACAAGTCCTTAGGTTAATCTCTTTCCTCCCATTCCCCAACACTTCCCAGTCTTCCTGCTGTAAATTGATAGTCTGTTCGGTGCTTTACTGCCTCTGTAGCTATCATTTTATTCATCAGGTTATAATGTTCCTTATTTTCCATAATTATTTTGGAAACATTAATCATATTGTCCAAATGTAGCCTATATATTTTCTTTGTGTCATTTTTTTTGCCATCCTTGTTAAAAAAAAAACACACCAAAAAACAGTCTCGGTTTATTCTGTAGAATCTGTAAAGAGACTGGAGCTCAAGAAGTCACCCAGATGTGAGAGCTATGTCCTGTGTGCTTCAGAGTTTGGGATCTTAAGAAGGACCACTTGCAAATGATAGAAACAAGATAAGAAATAATAATTTGGAAATATTAGTGGCCAGGCAGGAAGCCCTATGCAAGGGAAAGACTTCCACTCATGCTCAGGC
Source organism: Lasiurus borealis (assembly GCA_004026805.1). Lineage (NCBI taxonomy): Eukaryota > Metazoa > Chordata > Mammalia > Chiroptera > Vespertilionidae > Lasiurus > Lasiurus borealis. The sequence goes on along the minus strand of PVJN01031635.1, from coordinate 519 downwards.
CTTGCCAAATTTTAGTCAATTTTGGATACACATCTAGCCCTTATTCAGGCAGGCAATTGCAGTAATAGACAGATTGTCTTAAAGGTCAGTAAATTTTAGAAAGATTTACTCTGAGACTATTTGGTCAGGAAATTGTTTGAGCCACCAATGTCTGGACTAAACAGTTGGTACATAACTCTGGCCCTTGCCAGGGCTCAAGGTTCACCAGCATTCCAGGCTCCTTGCTTACACTTCTCTGATAGTGAAGACAATTGGTGGCTTCCTATATCTCCCCCGTTTCTTTTCCTTAATAAATCTTGAAAAGTGAATGCTGTCTGAAGGGTTCAAATCCTTTTAAGATTCTTCATTCTGCATCTGCAGACTAGAAATAAACATATTACGACAAAAATGATACATGCAATAGTGGTTATGCTAAGAGGCAAATGTTATGAGATCCAATGGAAGGGGTTAAATTCTTTCATGTCCTTTTTAAGTTGTTGCCAGGCATCTAAGGAATTAGTTTGTAAGTTTACCTGGGAT
>PVJN01031634.1:0-24734 GCA_004026805.1 Lasiurus borealis | reverse complement strand
CCATAATCCCCGACATCTGTGAGCAGCTGTGTTTTCTGGTCTGACATATCCCCCTCCGCCTTTTCCCATGGCTCAGCCTTTGGCCCATAGTTGTAATTGTTGATTGATCTCAAAGCACCTCACTGAAGAGGGGAGCATTTTGTCAGTTTCCTGGGTGGTGTTATCTATCATTATTAGTCATCATTCCTTCAGCAAGTGTTTATGGACCTGCTATGTTCAAGGGCTGGGGAGAGCATAGGGAACAAGACGATTCCTGCTCTCCCAGAGCTCACAGGCTGGGGGCGGGGGCGGGGGAGAGGGGGACAGAGAGGCAGGCAGGTGGGTATAGCTCAGCGAAGGTGGTGTCAGGCAGGCGCTGTGTGAACTCAGAGGGGCAGCCTAATGTGGCCGAGAATGGGATGCTGGGACTTCTAAGTGCTTTTCCAAGCGTCAGGTTACACCTGGATCCAGATCTTTCCACTGCTCCAGGTAATAAGTGAGCTCCGTCCCCAGCTGTGCACGTTAGCCAGGACCAAACGTACTCTCCATGTCTGAGCTAGAAGGTTCCAGAAGGGATCATCCAAACCAACTCTTCGTTGTGTAGTTGCAGAAACTGAGGCTCACAGAGAAGTGTCCTGCCTGTGAGAGGTTAGTCATCCACCAGGATTTGCACTTGGGTCTCTGTCTCTCCGGCCTTGGCTTCTTCCAACTAACTCAGGCATGGGACAAGGCCTGACCCCCTTAGGGCAGAGGAAATGGCCTCCCCCACCCGCCTTTAAGGACCACTCTTCCCCCAGCAGGTGTCACAACCTCTCTCACATTCCCAGTTTGGAATCCAACAACTCTTCCATCAACACACATTCCTGGAGAGTCTTTCATTAGCAGGTCTCCGGAGGAAGACCAATTTCCACCCCCAAGAAGCCACAGTCTGAGGGTGGAGGAGCACATACAGGACAAACACGTGATGCGCTGGGGCCCCAGCAGATGCCCTCCGTGAGCTCGGCGATGAGCAGGCGCCCAGCGAAACGGGCGCTACCTGTGATCATTTTCAAAGCCCGTGCGTGCGCAGAGAGGCCGTGGGTGGGGGAGCAGAGAAAGGGCTTCTCCCGGTCCAGGCTCCGCGAACCCTTCCCGACGCGCTGGGCGGGGACGCGCCGGAGCATCCCTCCCTCCTGCTCCTGCGTCCCGGTCCCGCTCGGCGCGCGAGGGGAGTGGCTCGGGCGCGCGCACGCAAGGTGCCGGGGGCGCGCCGCGCCCGGGGACGCGCCCTGGCCGGTCTCTGCCCTAATGCGGTGGCAAGAGGCGCTGCGACGCGGGGGTAGAGGCTGCGCCGGCGGCGGACCGCGCGGACTGCGCCCGGGGCCGGAGCGGAGCCGCTGGAGGTAGGTGAGCTCGGACACCGGGAAGATGGAGGTGGGGGCGCAGCGGAGAACATGGAAACCTAGTTACGACTACCCCGGTTTTCCCGCCCTCCCCTTTCCGTCTCCATCCCCGAGTCTGTCCCCATCCCCCTCTGTGCACATCCCGACCTTTCTCTCTCCACCGTCACCTGCTCTGAATCCATCCTGTTCGGTCCGCGTCTGCACCCCACACCCTTCCCCCTGTACACCTCACACCCTTTCTATCTCCTCGAACGCATCCCTTCCCCCTTCCTGCATCCTCACCCTCCTTCCCCTTTCCTCTGCCGCGATGTCCGGGGGCCCTGCCTCCGCGCGCCCTGCCCCGTACCTCTGTTTACTTCCACATCCCACTTTGTATGACCCCCATCCCTTCCATCTTTCCTTCTCCGTCCATCAGGCGCTCTCCTTGCCCTCCCTGCTCTCCTCCCTGCCGCATCCCCCATCACTGGGTGCTGTCTTTCCAGCTCTCCGGGCCCTCTCCAGGTCTTCTCTGCACACCTCTCAGCCTCCCCCAGCTGCCTCAGTCCCTCTAAGGAACCCCATCTTCTCTCCTCCTTGGTGGTATCCGGCCTGCCCTCCATCACCTTCCCCACCTGCCCTTCTTGGTGATGCATGGAGCCACAGGGCTTGTACTGAGCCTTTCACCTGCCCCTGGGCCCTCCTTCCCTGCTTGGGGAGGCCCCGGGCTCTGCAGGCCCCAGGTTCTCGCTGTTGCCACTTATAACCTTTTTCAATATGTTTGATCCTGTTCATGGTTTGGGGGCAAAGGATGCTCGGGGTTGGTAGGCCTCTCTTCTATCACTCTCCCCTCAGCTGTTCAGGTCTGTTTCCTAGAGGGACTGGGGGAGGGGTGCTAAGCACAGGGAAACCGGATGGGAAGAGCTGGGTCTGAGGACGGCTGAGGGCTGAGTAACCTCCTCCTGGGGTTGTTCCGGGCCCTGGCAGGCACGGCTGGAGAATTTCGGATTTTAGAAAGGATTCTTCCTCAGCTTCCCAGTCAGCACTTTGGCGTTAGGAGCTGTCATGAGTGTGGCCAATGGGCTGGGCTGAGAGTGGGCAGAGTGCTGAATCACCAGACTGGTGCCCACGGCAGCCCCTCTCCAGCCAGCCTGAGCCAGGCACTGCTTCTGGTTCCTTCTTGGCATTTGGCAGTGGTGTGTGTGTGTGAGTGTGTGTGAGTGTGTATGTGTGTGAATGTGTGTGTGTGTGAGAGTGTGTGTGTGTGAGAGAGTGTGTGAGAGTGTGAGTATGTGTGAAAGTGAGTGTGTGAGTGTGTATGTGTGAGTGTGTGTGTATGAGTGTGTGTGTGTGAGTGTGTGAGTGTGAGTGTGTGTGTGTGTGTGTGTGTGTGTGTGTGTGTGTGTGTGTGTGTGTGTGTGTGTGTGTGTGTGTGTGTGTGTGTGTGTGAATGTGTATGTGTGTGAGAGAGTATGTGAGTGTGTGTGTGTGTGTGTGTGAATGTGTATGTGTGTGAGAGAGTGTGTGAGTGTGTGAGTGTGTGTGTGTGTGTGTGTGTTGGGCAGAGATGCCTACTCCCTCAGTCAGGAGGAGAGGATGACTGTGCCTCTTTTTCTGCCTGTCTGTCTCCCTGGGATGAGGGCCTGGTATGTCTTCTCTACCCTTGGCACTGTGGTGAGCCCTGCTGGGCCTTATTCAAATCTTCAGCAAGGGCAGACTTGCAGGGCTGGAGTTGAACTGTTTGAATGGGGTCAGAGACTGGCAAGTTCAGAGCCCAACAAACTTGAGACTTAAGTGGGAGAATGAGCCCAGGGAATGAGTGTGGAAAGAGGAAGGCCCTGGGGAGAGGGGCCATACCAGCTGTAGGAGCGGATGGTGGGGGCTGGGGGGGGCAGACAGAAGAAGGAAGGCAGAGGCCTGTCCTCCCCCTGGTTTGGGGATCAGTGGACCTGGTGGAATTGCATTACAGGAAGACTGAAGGAGGTGAGATGGGGGTGCTATGAATCTAGTACTTTCTACCTTTTATTTTGACTGAGCTGGCATTTCTGAGAGAATAATTTCTCCTACTTGTCTTTAGAATCTGCTGAGAGAGAGAGCGAGAAAGAGAAAAAGAGAGAGAGTGTGTGTGTGAGAGAGAGAGAGAGAGAGAGAATGAAAATAACACATATGAGGAAAGACACATTTACACCTAGCCCCACAAATTGTGTTTGCCCCATGAAACAGGGAGTGGCAGCCCAATTCCTGTCTTGGGGACCTCAGCTAAACCCGGAGCCTTAAGTTGGAGGTGAAGAGCAAATTGCTGCCTCTTCTCCGACAGGCTCCCTCACTGTGCAAATCTGAGTGGTTGGACTCAGCACATGGGCCACAACTCTGAGTGGGACTCAGACAGTGCCTGGCAGGGGACATTTGGCTCTGTCGCCCTTCTGCGCCCCTCCCATCACAATGGGGGTGGGACAGGAAGCTTCGCCTGGCATTTCCTGGACCAGGGGGAGGCATCACCTGGAGCCATCCCAGAGAGCTGATTGGATTAAGGTTCTGCCACTGAAATTCTTGATTGGAGCTCAGGTTAAGTGGGGGATTCTGATGACAGTGTACATATTTCCTAATTTTGTGAAGCGAATCTCAGCCCACTTACCTTGTTTGACATCATGCAGGCTACACAGAGATACTCCGAGGCACTCAGAGAGAGGAGCCAGCCCTCCAGTAGCTCTCCGCTGGCCGAGAGGCTGGCTTGTGGGGGCTGGTTCTCTCAGGAACACGTTGAGGAGGTGGCTGATAAGGGGAAGGGGTGGGTTCTGGCTTTTTTTTTTTTCTTTTCATATATGGCTTTGGATATCTGAGGGGCGGAGACACAGAAGAGAGTCCCATTTCTGCAGTGACCGAGGGACAGGCTTTCAAGGCTCCCAAGGTTGCAACTCGTGTCTTTCCCCTGGCACTGCTGTCCTCCAAGACCCTCCAAGAGCTGAGCACAAGGATCATCACTGAGTCTTTAGAAAAAGAAATTCTTAGTAAACCGGACAGGAAGAGGCAGAGAAGTTCACTCAGACCTGTTTGCCTTGGGAGGAGGGTGAAGGAAGTGAGAGGAACTTAAGGCAGCTCCATACTTACTCCTTTAACAAATACTCATTTACCCCTACCATGTGCTGTTCTGCTGGGTGCTGGCATCCTAGAGATGAAAAGCAACACAGATTTGGTCTCTCAGAGCTCCCAATGTAATGGAAAAGAGGCAAGTAATCAGACAAATAACACAAATAAACTTGAGTGAGAATATGAGGCCAGGGGTGGCCAGGGGTGGCCAGAGGTTGAACAGCAGCGCCTTTCCCCCAGTGGTATTAGCCCCCTCTTCTCCACACCTACGAGGGGGCTGGGTTGATGCTATCCTGAGTGGTAGGTCAGGGCTGGCTCTGGAGTGGACTGTGAGGAATGGGTGGAGGAAGAGGTGAGATGAAAGATGTCACCAGATCATTGGCTTGAGGGGGAGGGATGCCTCAGCCTGAAGGAAGCACCCACAGGGGACAATATGGAGGCTGTTCAACTCGCCCATTCCTGTTTCCTAAGCACTTGCGTTTGAGGGGAAACTGGTAAGGCTGTGTTCAGAAGGTCAGTGAATCAGAGGACGGAGGCCAGTGTCTGCCCTCGAAGCTCCCGTCTGAGGGGGAAATAGCAAGTCATGCCCAAGTCTGTGCTCAGAAGCAAGGTGAATGGAAAGATCGTGACCTCTGTGGGTAGAAGGTCCTGGAGTTCTGGGGTGGTCAGTCAGGTGGGAGTCATCAGAGAAATGGGTGAGCAGGGGAGATCCTTAGAAGGCAAACACTTGAGCAGAGGTCACTGTGAACATCCATAGCTGATTTGGAAGGACTGAGGGTAAAGACACCCGGCCTGATCTTCTGAGGACCCCTCCTCTTCCCCACACACCTAATTTAGTTCATGTTGTGAGTGTGTCCTAAACCTGTGGGAATATCCCAGGGTCGGTGCTAGGTGTTGGAATATGTCATGTTGGAGATACAGAGATAGAAAATGAAGATATAGTGCAAGATAACAGGAGTTATAGAGAATACAAAATAACAGAGATTAGGTGGGCTCCTGGCATTGGAGGAGTATGGCTGAGTGATTGCAACAAGCTCTTTGGATAAATCTCTGCTCTGGCCAGAGCAGCTTGATGGTAAAGTTTTGAGCATTTACTCAAAATGCCCAGTTAGGGCCAAGGCCTAGCAGCAAGGGCAGATACTAGATACTAAGCCTGGTCCTTGGGACTGCAGGGGAGGGCTGAGAGCTAATGGCTGAGCTAGGTGCTTGGGTAGGCACTTCTGCAGCTTTGCTGACCCAGGGCAGTGGTCAGATTGTGCCAGCCACCCTCCTCCTGAACCACCCTCCTTTTATTAGGTCTTGAGGCAAGCCAAGAAAATTTAAAGTGGAATAATACAACAGTTACCCTTATAGAGTGCTTACTACATGCTAGGCACCCTACTTTGAGCTTTATACATCATCACATTTAACCGTCTTAGGAGTTAACCGTACATAAAGAAATAGTGTTAGGATTCTGGTTTTACATATAAGGGAACAGACTCAGAGAGATGATTATTTGTTTAAGAATGTAGAACAGGTGAGTTGCAAAGCTAGAATTTAAACCTATATGTGTTTGATGTCAAAGCTCCTCTCCTTTGTATTGTACTGAGCTCCCCTCCCTGGTGGGAAAATAAAGAATGGGGATCTTCTTTGTCTACCTGCACTGGGCCCTCTAGAAAAACCTGTTAAAATGGCTCAGTTAGCATGCACTTTTGAAAACCTACTATGTCCTTCAGAAGGATACAGAAATGTGGTTCATGCTTTCACATAGGGGAGAGAAGACAGAAACAGGTGCTACATCTTGGGATAATATAATACAAGACAGCTTCTCATTAAGTCTTCAGCCCCTGAGCAGTAACATTTCCTAAGCAAGGCTGTTGGAGTCAGGCTTAGACCGAACTACATTCAAACTTTGGTTCTTCTCCTGACTAATGGAGGAGCTGCAGTTTCCCGGTCTGGAAAATGGGGATATTGACATGAACCTTGCAGAAATAATATAAAAACTAAATGTAATACGGTCGTGAAGATCCCAGCACAGTGCCTAACAGGGAGTCAGTGGTCAAATGCTGTCTTCTGTGCACAGAGGAGGTGGGAATGGGAATGAGCCTTGGAGACCTGGTGACTTTTGATGGGAAGGGCTGAGGAGAGTATTCTAGAGGAGGGAACTTGCCAGGTGTATAAGCAGAAATTTGGTGGGTGCGGGCTCTCTGGGAAAGAAGTGACCTGCCATATCTGTCTGCTCTCCCAGGTTCCTGCAGGAAAGCCTTGCAGGAAAGCTCGCATGAAAACAAGAGGGCCTGTGTTCCGCCGCCAGCCCCATCATGAACAGGGCTTACCCGTGTTTCTCTCTGTAAAACTAAAAGATTGCTGAAAGCTTCTTGTCCCAGAAGCCCATGTCTCTGGAATTGATTTCATTGACCAATTTCTCATCCCGTCTTTCCTCTCCCAAATGCCATGCCATGCCATGAAAAAGTTGGAGTGCCTGGTAGAGTCATCCCCTGGGGTTGTTCTCATCCTCTCTGTCTCCTGCAGCTCCCCTCCTCTGGGAAGCAGCTGTTTGGGCATCTGTTTTCTCCTCCTTCACCTGCTCCTCCACACTCTTGCCCTCCCTGGCTGCGCCAGCCCCTCCTGAAAGGCCTCCCCGGCAGCCCCTCTCTCCATCATTATGATGCTAATCGTGTTGTTAATTTTTCTGAGATGCTGAAGGAAAGCCCCAATCTGTTCTAATGAATTTAATTAGAGAGGGGCTTGGAGGGCTTCTGAACCTCTTATCAGGATCACAATAAACAGAGTAAAGGGGATAAACAGCCTAGGATCAGCAGCTCAAGGTAGGAAGGGAGGATTTCCAGCTTAGTCCCAGAATGAAGAAACCTGGCACCCGGAGTTGGAAGAAGGCTGTGTCAGCTGTCCTGAGGCCGTTTCTGCCTGTCCTGCCCAGCCCGTGCACTTAGCTTCAGATCTAGTTCTGCCTTCAGGTGGCAGTGACCCTCTGGACAAGGTCTTATTCCCATCTCCACCACCAAGCACTTACTGAGCACCTGCTGTGAGGGTCAAGGGTATTGTCTGGAACAGTGTGGAGGCTCTGAGAGAAGAGACATTTGCTCAAATATAAGAAACATTTGCAATTCTAGACAGTAAATGCTAGAAGGTTGATAGGAGACTATGTTGGGCTTGGGTGATCTGGAAAAGCCTCTTGCAAGAGAAAGCACTTGAGGTAGGTCTGAGACTTGAAGACTTGAAGATTAAGTAATAATAATTAATAATAACTAGAAGCCTGATGCACTAAGATTCATGCAAGAATGGGCCTTTCTGCCTTTCCATGCTGCCCGCTGCCCAGAGGCCCCAAGTGGCTGGGGTGATGCAGAACATCCCTGGCCACTTGGCGCCTGAGCATGCAAATTAATCAGCCATCTTTGTTGGGTTAATTTGCATACTCACTCCTGATTGGCTGGTGGGTATCATGAAGGTATGGACCAATTAGCATATTTCTCTTTTATTAGTATAGATAATAATAATAAATATTTAATAATCAGAATGGCTGGAGAAAGAGCAGATGCAAAGGCAGAATTGCCCAGGGTATCTTTGAATCATGATGAATAAATATATGGCGTGGGAGCATGTAACTCATGTGCAGATTTGTTTGGAGCAGTATAATCAGGTACAGTCATATAGGAACTTGGGCACTGGAGTCTGTACTCTTCTACCCTGGCTGTGCTGGGGTCTCCCTGCTTTCCTTTTTTGAGCACTTAGGATGGCCAGTTTGGTGAAGGGCCTATGACTGGATGGTTCTGGCCTTCATGCTGAGCTCACTCTCCTGGATCCAGTTCAGGCCACCAGGGTTGACCAGTTGCTAAGTTTTGTTCTCAGATCTTGTGACTTTCTGGGACGAGAGTGACTGGCTGGCAGAACAATTCCAAGGACTTTCCCCAGTGATGAGAAGTCCCTCCTTCTTCACTCACGGTGGCCAGTTTGCTTTGGTAGTTGCATTTTGTGCAAGTATTCAGTGGTGTCTTCCAGCTCCGGGATCCACGAGTTTCATCACGCATCCTTTATATTGTTGAAGCTGAACGCTTCATGTGCATGCGTGTGTGCATAAGTCTCTGTGTGTGTGCTGCCCATGTTAGCAAAATAATTCCCACTAGACTCTGGTTCCATTTTTGATCTTTATCTGTAATACAAAAGTTATTCAACCTTTCTGGGTTTTAACTTTTTGTGTCTATATTCATAAGCTGGATGTTTTGAGAACAGGGTTTTAAACATGAAGAGGCATTATAACCACCATTTGACAAGAAGTATAATATTGAGCTGAAATGTTAAGTCAGTAATCCCTCTGCTTCAGAACTGCTTGACTTGGGAGTCTCACCAGAATTTTATTTTGGGGGACTATCAAAGGTTCTGCTTTTTTGTTATTTTCCCCAGTCATGGGCTTATGCATAATGAATGTGCAGTTAGTCCACTGCTGTCAAGTGTTGATTGCCCTATTCATGTATGTTTGTCTGAGAGTCATTGTTATAAAGCCGTGGTTACAGTACCCATTGTGTGGTGTTTTTCCACATGCTGGAGGTGACGTGCTCTTATAAAGGAAATGCCTCAGAGGCCACAGGCAATTTTCCTATGAGGACAGAAACGGGATCTCTATCTGAGCATCGTCACACACTGAGAAGAATTGAAGCCTTTCTGACTCATGTTGGGAGCTCACCCAGGGTTCGGCTGACCCCAGCCCTTGGGGCATTTTTACATAATACTTGTTGTGTCTGTAGTTTGTCTTTGAAGCTTCTATTCTGTGCACAGCACATGTCTAGGTGGCAGCTTGTTTTGAGAAAATCCTCGACTCCTAGCATGTTAGAAGTGATTTAGTCCAAGATCATTATTTTCCTGACCAAGAAACAGACTCAGAAGGGTGGCTGCATGGCTAGTGGTGACAGAGCGAGTTCTTCCACATACTGGAACTTTAAAAATTACGTCTGAACCTAGTAATTGGACAAGATGATATGTGATGAAGTTCCCTAAAGCATGATTAAACTAGAAGTGCTTTGCGATGGCAAAGAAGAGAGGAAATCAATGTAAAGTCCTTTGGGAAGATTTAGAAAAGAAACAAGTTGGTTTGAGTCTCTAGGAATGGGTAGGATTTGAATAGGTAATGGTAAGGAGATGGGCTTTCTGGTGGGGTAGGGAGCATAATCAAAGATGTAGAGGAGGGAAGGTGTAGTCAGTGAATTGGCCAGTCTGGAGCAGTGGGAGGTGTGGCTGGAGGGACTGGCAGGGGCCGGTGGAAAAGAATGACCAATGAGGAGTTGGTCTTTTTCTTAGGGCTGGTGAGGAGCATTTAAAGTTTCTTAGCTGAGTTTGCTCTTGCTTCTTCTGCAGAGGTGTTTGGGGGAAAGGGGAGAGCAGGGACTTGCTCTTGGGCACTGGCAAGGAGCTTGTCGCTGTCCAGGGTTCTGACCTGCCTTCTGAAAGATTCCCCCCCCCAGTAATGCCAGGTTCAAGGTAAAGCCTGGGAATGCTTGAAACCACCCAAAAAGGATTAGAAAACACTTGTGTCCAGGACTAGGTTGCATGTTCAACTTCTGGCTATAAACTGGTTTACAGCATCTGACTTCACAGTCCTCATGATGAAAGCAAAAGTGTGGGCCGGGAGCTGATAAATGCCTTCTGAAGAATGAGAGACCATGTGTGTGCACATGTACATGCTAAAATGACCCGATCTGTAGCCCTGTCAGTTTTGCCTTAGAGTCTTTCTATACATGAGAATCTTTAGCACATGCCTTCTTTCACTGTGAAAAATGCAACCCCACTCAACATTTTAGTGTCCCTAAAACCTCTCCAGCAAACTCGGAGAGAGGAACAGATGTTCCCCGCAGACCCTACTCATTCTGTCAAATGAAACACCGAAATATTCCATACCAGTACCATCCAAGCAGAGATGTTCTGCATTCGTGCTGTCCCACAAGGCAGCCCCAGCCACACATGACATGCAGCTCACGTGACTGAGAACGGAATTTCTATTTAAGTTTAATGTAATTTCAACAGCCATAGGTGACTAGTGGCTGCTGTATTGCACTGCACAGCTTTACAGTCAGAACGTTGCCCCTGGCCTCTGGCCCTTCACACTTACACTTCTGTGGCTATAGAGGAAGTGGGCTTTCGAATCCGAGTGAGTTTGAACTTGCTGGAGAAAGCCCTGTGCCAAATGTGAACTGGAGATCTGTGTGTGGCTGTGAGTTTTGCCCTGACTTTCTTCTTGTCAGAGTGAAAACACACTGCAGTTTTCTTTTCAGGGGTGGAGAGCAGGCTCCTGGGATTCTGGCTGGGGTACCAGGACCTGATCCAACACATTTTGGAACCTTGAATGGAGGAGCAATGCAGTGTGTATGGCTCAGGAAGTTTGCTCGGAGGCGAAGTGGCGCGCAGATGATGTGCTGCTGTATGGGTTGGGCATCCATGAGGGAGAAATTCCTGGTCCTGGGACAGTTCCCCTTCTAACCCTAGACATCTCTATGTCCTGTTTACTTGGTGTAGTGGACCTGGCTCAGGATGGGGGAATGGGTGAGCAGTAGAGGTAACAGAGGGAAAATGCATTAAATGCCCATCAATCAGTAAGTAATAATGCGTCCACTGTGTTGGCACATGCCAGTGCCCTTATCACAAACATGCCAGCTTTCCCGGGTCTCTGTCTAAGGCTTGCCCTGTGTAAATTTGATTTCCTAAACCCGAGTGCGTGCTTTTTGTAGTCATGCCTTATAGTTTTATTGTTTCCTCCTACAGAATCTCAGTGTGCTGATAGTAATCCTTTATAAACACCTGCTTTCGAGCAGCCCTTTGTGAGCCTGGAGCTATGGCCTTGACTCCCGGAAAGTGTGTGCACGTGCATACAAATAACCTTTATTGAACCCCTGTTGGTGTGAGCCACTGTACTTGGGTCTGTGGACAGTGACAAAGGAGGAGCCAAGGATGCTTGCTCTCAGTCTACTGGGAGAGCAAAGGCAGGCGTGTGTGAAAAATGATACACACACATACACAAATGACAGAAACAAAGACTTGGTAGCCAGGATATGGAGCTGGGGGTGGGGTGCAGCGTGATTGAGAGGCCAGATTATGTGTGTGTCTCTGTCTGGGCTTCTCTTGAGGATTCCCTCCTTCATGAGGCTTAGCTGGTACCAGCCACCTCCATGCCTGCGGGGACAGTGCTGCCTTTATGGTGGGGCAGGCAGACCGCTGCTGCACTGGGGCTGTGCTGAGGCCCTACTGTCCTGAGTTCTGGGAGAGGGGGAGGGGAGGGACTGGGGTCCAGGGGAGAGAACTGTGTGGAAGGGAAAGAAGCTCCTTTTTCTTATCACTTACATGGTGACAAGGCCTAGCCTGGTTGCAGAAGAGGCTTATTGGGACTCTAGCAGCTCTCGTGCATGGAGCCCTGTGATGCAGGCCCAGGTGTGGCTCTGGAGGAGACGAGAGGCACCGCATGGCTCCTACAAGTCTCCTAAGCCCCCTGCTCTACTCTCATGGGATGGACGCTGCCTGGAAGGGAGCAGGTGGGCTGCGTCTCCCAACTGGGGCTGGGCAGGGACTTCTCTGGTGGACCTGCAGGGTGGAGCCTGGCCTTTTCCATCCTCCCGCACTCGGGTCATCTGGGTTCTTGTTGAAGTGCAGGTGCAGAGTCAGGAGGTCTGGATAGGGCCTGGGGTTCTGCATTCTTGACAGCCTGCCAGTAATGCCATTACCCCTCCACATGGGTTTTCAACCGGGTAATATGCTAGCCCAACCTGGGGAGATTTTAAAATGTTCTGATCCTAGGCGCTGGCTGGATTTGCTCAGTGGTTAGAACATTGGCCTGTGGACCAAAGGGTAGTGGGTTCGATTCCTAGGCAAGGGCACATACCTCGGTTGCAGGTTTCCCAGCCCCAGTCAAGTTGCTTTGGGAAGACAACCAATCGATGTGCCTCTCTCATGTTGATGTTTCTCTCTCTCCTCCCCCCATTCCCTTCCACTCTCTCTAGAAAGTAATGAAGAAAATATCCTTGGGTGAGGATTGAAAACAAAATGTTCTGATGGTGGGACCCACTCTACCCCACGTAAACCACCATCTCTGAGAGTTGGGTCTGGGCACTGGGATGCTGGGAAGGCTCTGCAGGTGGTTCTGATACACAGCCAGGCAGAGAAGCACCCGCTCCCTGGATGGTTTTCCTCCTCCCTCTGATGTTTCCACTGGCTTTCCTTTCCTTTCCCCAAGAGACTGTAAGGGCCTGGAGGGCAGAGGATGTCTCCTGTCACATGACTAGTGCTGGCCCTTAGTAGTTCTCAGTCAGCATGTGGTGATTCCCTCCACGGGTGACAGCGTGATGCCCAGGGCTCTGTTCTATGGATGTACCATCAGCCACAGGGACCAAAGAGGGAGGCTAGCTTGGAACAGGCCAGAGGGGCTTCCAGTGCCTGGAACCTGGTAAACTTCCAGGAGATACGCATTCAGCGATGGTTATTCTAGTGTGCATGACAGAAAGGGCCCTGGAGTGGGGAGCTGAAGACTAGAGGATAGGAATCTAAAGAGTCAGTTATTTTACCTTCCTTAGCCTTGGTTTTTCTCAGTGGTAAAATGGAGATCATCATGCCTACCAAACAGAGCTATTTAAATAAGAACAATACAGGAGAAGGGCTCTGTCGTATAAATAAGCAGCCACCCAAGAATTCACGTTAAAAGTGGCAGGGCTAAGCCATAGCTGTAAGTCCTCTAACCTTTGTTCTAACTGACCACTCAGGTCTGTCCAACCACGTGCGCCTTGGTCTCCAGAACAAGGCCTTCAGGGTACCTTTGACTGGATACCTACTGTGTGTCAGGGACTGTGCTAAATGCTTGGCTTTGTCATCCCACGGATTTATCACAACCCTTGGGTTAGATGTTATTCCTATGACACAGAAAATGGGGGCTCAGAATGGGAACCAACTTGCCCAAGTGGCTCAGCTCTAAGTGGCAGAGCTGGGATTGGATCTGATTCCTAAGTCTAACCTGGCTCACTAGCCAACAGGCCGCTCTGGGCTCCCACACAGGCTGATGGCACCTGTGTTTGAGAAGCTTTGTGGTCTGCGACTCACTTGTATTGAGGGGTGACATAAGGGTCTGGGCATCATGGACACTCCAGGCTGTCATAGGAATGTCAGGGTCTGATGGCACCCCAGCTCTCTGAGTCGTGGCAATAGTGCTCTGTAAGGCCTCTGTCCCCAAGGCTGAGGCTGGGACACCCTCCCCATAGAAGAGTTGTCACCTGCCCCCACGGGCCCCCTATGCCGAAAGAGACACTGAACCCAGCTCTTGTCCGTCTTGCCTACATAGGCTTACTTTTCATTTGGTGTGAAAAGAAAATGGGAGCAGGAAAGGGGACAGAGCCACAAGCCTCCCCTCGTCCAGATGAATGTCAACAGAATATTTTCCTTGCTGTGCTCCCATCCTGGAGTGGGACCCTCTCCTCCCATATGTTTAGCACTGAGAGGGGAGCCCGGTGTTGGTGGTCCTTCTGCCCCCTCACCAGCACCAGCAATGCAGCCGCATTGCAAGGGCATGTTCTGGCAGAAGTCAGCCTGACTGAGCTGGTCAGTAGAAGAGAGGGGAGGGCGGATTCGCATGGTCTGACCAGTTACGGGGGGACCCAGTCAGCCAGATGCTTATCTGTACCTGTAAGACTTCTTTCAGGATCTTATCAGTGATTAGCTGAGACTCACCGAGTCCACACTGAGAAGCAGAAGTACATACGGTTCAACAGACAAGAACGCAAGCCTGGCCACATGGGCATTACACCCCACTCCTGGGGGCCTCACGTGGGATTTCCAGTGCTCATCACAGAGACATGGCCGACTGCTCCTGTCTGGCTCACTTTCATCCTCTTGCTGCATTCTGATTTGGCTGATTTTCTCTTCTGTCTCCCATCAAACTGCTGGGACATTGCTTTCCTGTATGGGAGCCTGGGTAACAACATCCAGAACTTTCTTAAACGTTGTTTATGAAGCGTTCAAAGCTTAATGTTAAGCACAGAGGGTTTATCCATTGTGTGGCTTCAATATCGTCTCTGCTGAATCCCCGTTTTCTGTTTTGGCCCTTGTCCCTCTTTCTTTCTCTTTGAGTGTCCCTGGGGTTTTCTGTTTCTGAGAACTGTTTCCTGTCTCCAGTTCTACGTGGTCAGCAAGCTGCTCCTCTGATGGGAATAAGGACTTCCAGTGCAGTCCCATCACCGCTGGGCCTGCCTGAGTGACACCGGCACACACTCCATCTGACTGCAGAGGTCTGGGGTCTTTGTGCTTAATCTCTTCACTCCCTCAGGCCCATGGCAACCCCAGCACAACCCATCCTGAGTGTTTTAGGAATCAGCATGAAGCAAGCCCACTGGGGTCCTGGGACTTGGATGGGTTTGGCTGGTGCCTCGCTCCCCCAATCCCTGAGGTCTATGACCCCTTTTCTTCTCTGTCTGGCTGCCTTAAGCAGCAGGGCCATCAATGGGTTGTCATGCTGAACTAACAGTAGGGAATCTAGGAAGAGGCTGAGGTTAAAGGAGATGTAGCAAAAGACTATGAATGCTGTGTGCTGCACCCTGCTAGATGGTTCTGGAAGGCTGGGTGCAGCAGTGGAGGCAGGGCCTGGGTCAGGTGCTGGCCCCAATGTGAGTCAGGCTGGGAAAACCCTTTCTGGACATAGTGCATGGTTCTTCTGTGTTCCTGAAACTTTGAAAAATAAAGAAGGAGCTCATAGATGACACCATAAGAAATTGCAGCTGGGACTTCTGAGAGCAAGAATGCTTTGTTCCTCAGGAGGCTGGTGATGGCCTCTGGGGTCTTCCCAGATGCTGACATGTCAGGGACAGACCAAAACTGGCCAAGGACTGCTCACTGGTCCTGAAGGATGTTCTGTTGGTTAGTGTCTTAGATGGTCGGCTTTCTCCCCTTTCTTCCCTCCCCAGGTCTGTTTTCTCAGCTCATGCTATGGAGTGCAGGCATTTAGTCTTGGAAGTAGAAGGTAGTGCAAAGTGAGAGCCTGGAATCAGACTACCTGGGTGCATTCACTAGTTGTGTGATCTTTGACAAATGACATAAATCTTCTCTAATTTTTATCTGTGAACTTAGGGAGTTAAGTAGTAAGCTTACCTTACATGGAGTTGCCAGGATCCAATGAGACAAGGCACATGAACCCCTTTGCACAGTGCCTGGCACACAGGAAATGTCTCTTGAAAGTGAGAGGTTGTTGATACTTACCTTCCTCATACCAGCTTCATGCCCTGCCTTGTTCAAATACACCTGACGACTTTGGAAAGCAATCATAAACTACTTTTGGGCCTCAAATAGGTTGTGTGCTAATCACTGTGAGAATTACAGTGGACAAGAAGCAATTTTGTTCTCAAATATCTCGCACGCTAATTGAGGAAGCATACCAGGGATCCACCTGTGGTAAAGACAGCTGACTGCACAAAGCAATGCAGGATACATGGAGATATATGTGCAGACCACAGAGGTCTTGGAGTTTAGGAGTGAGTCTTGTTTTCATCTGTGACATCCTGGAAAGACTTCATGTAGGAGATTGACATGGAATCTGGACTGATGGCGCTCTTCCTTATTCTGAGCTCTTAACAGGCTCATTAGGAAGGGTCTCCAAAAGGAAGAGAAGGGAATTCAGCAGATATGGATAATTCAATTGTCCTCCTGTGTTAATTTCCTAATCTCATGCTGATGGCACCCATGGGGGAAAAGGATGCTGGGGAAGAAGGGGTGACCTTTCTGAAGGTGAGGAAACCAACACAAGAAGGTTAGTCAACAAAACAGAGGGAGAAGTGAATGCACATCTCAGACCAAGGAATGAGAGTCCTTTTCTCATAATAAGCAACTTTGGTCTCCTTGTCTTGCTTCCCTGATCAAATTGTATCCTTATCAGGCCTGGCTGGCATGACTCGGTGGAACCAGGAGGTCATGGTTTGACTCCCATTCAGGCCATATGCCCTGGTTGGGGGCTCCATCCCCAGTGTGGGACAGGATTATCTCTCAACATTGATGTTCTAACCCTCTCTCCCTATCCCTTCCTCTCTGAAATTCATAAAAGGTATTTTTTAAAATAAAAAGTCTTATTTATTATCTGTTTAATTAATAAATAAATAAATAAATAAATAAATAAATAAATAAATAAATATGGCCTAGCTAGTTTGTCTCAATGGACAGAGCATTGGCCTATGGACTGAAGGGTCCAGGTTCGATTCCAGTCAAGGGCACATGCCCGAGTTGCAGGCTCAGTCCCCAGTAGGAGGTGTGCAGAAGGCAGCTGATCAATGATTCTCTCTCTCTTTTTTTTATTAATATATTTTTATTCATTTTCTACAGAGAGGAAGGGAGAGGGACAGAAAGTCAGAAACATCGATGAGAGAGAGACATTGATCAGCCACCTCCAGCATGCCCCACTGTGGAGATGTGCCCGCAAGCAAGGTACATGCCCCCAACCAGAATCGAACCTGGGACCCTTCAGTCCACAGGCCGACGCTCTATCCACGGAGCCAAACCAGTCTTGGCTCTCTCTCATTCTTGATGTTTCTATCTCTCTCTTCTTTCCTTGCTCTGAAATCAATAAAAAAATATATTTAAAAAAAATAATTGTATCCTGCCGAAACTGGTTTGGCTCAGGGGATAGAGTGTGGGTCCTCGGACTGAGAGGTCCCAGGTTCGATTCCGGTCAAGGGCATGTACCTTGGTTGCAGGCACATCCCCAGTAGGAGGTGTGCGAGAGGCAGCTGATTGATGTCTCATCGATGTTTCTAGCTCTCTATCCCTCTCCCTTCCTTTCTATAAAAAATCAATAAAATATATTTAAAAAAATTGTATCCTTAGCACACCTCTGGCCACACTGAGTTAATACATGGAGCCAATGTATCATTTCCACTGTAGAGATGGGGACACCGAAGCACAGAGAGCTAGGTGGCCAGTTGAGGAGGCAGCACGAATCAGGGTGTAGCCAAATTGAGTGTCCACCTCCTTACACTTGGTCATAGATTCCTGGTGTAGCTCCCTCTTGGGTTGCTGTGACTCAGGAATCAGCTGGTGTCTAGCATACGTCAGCCCTGGAATCCTAGGTGGGGGATGGAGAGCAATCTACCCAATCTTCCAGTGCAAGTAGCTCTGGCCCAGAACACCATGTGACCATCACTGCACGCCCCCCTAGTCCTGGCAAAGTTTCAAGTCCTGGTCTCAACAGCTATGGACGGGACTTGGTGGCCAGGCCTGGGAAGAACTCATTGTTTTCCTGCATCACCGCTGGCTGTGTGGATGCTGGCTAGCTTGCTTGTTCATTTTTTATTTTGTGTAGGCTGCTCTGAGCCTTATATTCAGTTGCAGCTGGGCAGCTGGCACTTGCTCAACCTTTGCCCCAGTCAATCTTAGAATCCATGGTCCCAATGGAAGACTGCTGGCTGAGAGAGAGAGAGAGAGAGAGAGAGAGAGAGAGAGAGAGAGAGAAGAAGGAGAAGAAGAAGAGGAAGAAGGAGAAGAAGGAGGAGGAGGAGGAGGAGGAGGAAGTAGATGAGGAGGAGAGGGAAGGGAAGAGGCGGGGAAGGGGGGAAAGGATAGGAGGAGGGAAGGTATAAACTGCCTGAGGGGAGGGGAGGGGAGGGAAGGGATAGGTATAAACTGCCTGCAGTTGTAGGAGACCTTGTCAAGTGGGACTGGTTCTGGGTTGAGAGGACTCCAGACAGATGTGACTGTCTTTTAGGAGCACCTATCATCTTACAGATGTGTGTGTACTAGTAAATGACCATGGCTGTCAGCCTGGCCACCAGTGTGGGAGGGCAGGAGGTGTATACTGTGGTCAGGAGCTCTAGGTGTGAGTGGCCCACATCTTCCCCCATCCCTGGTTATTGTGATAGCAACAGCAGCAGCAGTAATAAGAAGAGTAAGGCTAGAACAATGGCAGCTAATAGATAGCAGAGCTTAGCATGTGCTGGGAAATGTGCTAAGGGCTTTTAGGAAACACAGTCTCACTCCCCTGTCCACTTAGGATGTATTTTCAATGGCCTTGTTTTATAGGGAAGTGAAGCTTGGGAACTTGATTGCTTTTTCCTGCTTCTCAGGCCTCCCTTTGGGGCACATGAGCAGCGAAAGGCACAGCCAGGAGTGGACCCAGCATCTAGCTGGTGGCCAGGTTCCCTCACCACCGTCTGTGTGTAGAATGCCTTTGCTGCCATGCCTCCACCCATCTACCCAAGCTGCCAACATGAGACAGCAGGGAGGGCCAGGCCTAATTCTCTTTTACTACCAGGCAACTGACTCACTGTGGGCTGCCCACAAAGTGGAGGGTCCCAATTGGATCTTTCCCCAAAGTCTACCAGCCTCTTTTATGTCCCCACTTCCATTGCTATGCTTGGGAAGTCAGGAGTTGTAGAGGGCAGGACTTCTGCCTGCCACTCCCCATCTTCTTCTACCTTTTCTCTCCAAAAAATTCTATAAACCAGAAAATTCCAGTAGGTATGAGTGGCTCTTCCCTGGCTCAGTATTCTAGGGATGAGCCTCCATCTCCCTCTGAAGGCAGGCCACCTTCACTATGAGCAGTAGGCCTGGGGAGTGAGGGGTGGTGGTGATGACAGTTACCAGTCTTGCCTATCTCCTTCTGCGGTGGATCTTGCAAGGGCAGAGAGACTCACTTGCATTATTAGTAAGAGCTCTGATAACGTGAATACAGAGGCAGGTGGAGGGCAGTATGGGGTCAAGGGGGGTCATCCCTGCCTCTGCCTTTGTCTTCCCACTAATCCACTGGAAACAGCGATGATTTTCCATTTCTCAGAGGGACACACTGAGACTCAGAGGGGGTCAGAACCCCAATGGAAGCCTGGGGTTCTCCCTTCCCCTCTCATCCCTCCTCTGCCCAGGACCTGGCACAACTTCTTAGCAGGGGTGTCAGGGGCATGGATGCCTTCAGTTCCCTTTGCCGTTACTTCTTTTGTACATTTTATTGAAGTAAAACATACAGTAAAGTATACAAACCCATACTTTTCATTTCTTAAACATTGGTTTTCTAGTAATAAACATAGAAGTTTTGAAAAAATACATGCAGAACCCCCTGAGCATTTGGTAATAACTATTAAGATTTGATGTGTGTGTTTTTAATTAACCTAATCTGATTTTAGAATTGTTGCTAGAAACTGGCTTTGATGACTGAGAGGACAGTGACGGGGTCATAGAGGGTCTGCAGCCTCATCAGGACCCTCGTCTGGATGTTTCCGTGCCATCCCGGTATGCCTGGCCTCTGACGTTCATATGCAGTTTAGAAACATGATCTAAACAGCTGTTAAGAACTCAGATAATCAGTGATTATCTGCCAGGCCATTATTTATTGAACAGCCTGCATTGTTCAAAATACAAAAGTCAGGTTAAAAGGTTGCAAGGACAGAACTGGAGCATTTGGGGACAGGAGGTCCTCGGGTAGACCAGTTGGCCTAGCCAGGCCCGGCTATCCTGGCTCAGTGGTTGAGCATTGACCTATAATCCAGGAGGTCACAGTTCAAGTCCTTGTCAGGGCACATGCCTGGGTTGTAGGCTCTATCCCCAGTGTGGGGTGTGCAGCTGATCAGTTATTCTCTCTCATCATTGATGTTTCTATATCTCTCTCCCTCTCCTTTCTTCTCTGAGTCAATAAAAATATATTTTTGAAAAAGACTGAGAGCCCGAAGAGCGGGGGTATATGTGGCCCCATTCTTGGGCTTGGCCTCAGTCATTTGTATATGGAGTTCCCTACCTTGATCGGTTTCTGCTGGGTATTGAATTACTTTATGTGAAGTGCTCAGAAGAGTGCTTGGTGCTGAGACGCTGCAGGTGTTCACTCATGCCATCATCATCAAGGGCAACATCATCTCCTTCTTCAGGCTGGGATAGGAACTGTCGGAGCTGCCAGGAGTGTAAATCCTGACCCTGCTACAGTTTCATCCAAGAAACATTTACCAAGGACCTCCTATGGGCAAAGAGCTGTGCCTGGCTCTGGGTAACCGGGCAGACACGACTAAGTCTGATTGGGTGGCAGCTATTTCCCACCGCTTCTGTCTGACCTCTTGACCCTGCTGTACTCTCCAGTGGGCTAGCACTGCCAGGCACACAGTCAGAAGAGAGGACTCAGTCAAGAGACTGGATGCCAGTTCTTGCTCTCCTCTGACCTACCAGGTGACCTCAGCTAAATCCTTCTCTTCTGTAGACCTAAGTTTCTTCGTTAGAAAAAACTGGTTCTATTGCCAGTCAGAGGACATGTGGGAGGCAACCTGTTGATGCTTCTCTCTCATATTGATGTTCCTCTCTCAGAAAATTCACTGAGGGAGTTGATTATTGAACAAGACTCCTTTCCCAGATTGTGATTCTAAACCTCTGGTTTTAACCCATCATCAATACCTTTATTCCATTTCCCCTCCTTAATATGAAGCAGATTGGTGCTGTCCTACTGTGCAGGTGTGTGGAGTCCAAGGAGATGGGGGGATTTCGTCTGCTCACTGCAGGGGGTTCCCTTCACAGTTCTAACTTGCGTTTCTTAGTCATTTATTGTTTAGTTTATCTGTATTGAATCATAAGTGGAGACAGGAGCCATATGGTAGAGTTAGTGAGGAACACAACAGTAATAATAATTCTACGAATTTGCCTGACGATGATGGTTACCAGATTTTTTTCATTTGACCAGAATTTTTATATAGCAATTCAAGATGTTTCTGGTACTCAAGAAAAGTGACAGTTATATCCAAGTGAATTTTCCTTCGCTGGGAGTGAACACTGTCCATGCCTAACAGAGAAGTGCATCAGGCTGGGATAGGAACTGTTGGAGCTGCCAGGACATCCATCTGAAAGCTTCCCTCTTTTAGAAACAGAATTTTAAATTTACAGAGCACCAAAGATAAGAATTTCCAACTTGAGGTTGTGAGAGCAGCTTCTGACTCTTTTTATAATTTAACATGTGGTGAAATTGTTATAATGTAATTTGATCCTTAAGCTGGACATGATACATGACATCTAAAAGTGTGTTAATAAATCATACTTTCCCTATCTCATTAATCAGAACTAAGTTGGACAGTGTGTACCACTTGCTAAATGGGGGGAGTTGAATTTATGCATGTAATAACCACTATTAGAGATTGTATTATTGCCCTGACTGGGTGGCTCAGTTAGTTGGAGCATCATCCCATTCACCAAAAAGTTGAGGGTTTGATTCCCAGTCAGGGCATATACCGACGTGGCGGGTTCTATTGTTAGTCAGGGGACATGCGGGAGGCAACCGGTTGATGTTTCTCTCTCATATTGATGTTTCTCTTTCTCCCTCTCTCCATCTCTTCTTCTCTCCCTCTCCCTCTACTTTCCTCCCTCTAAAAAAAAAATCAATAAAAACATTTTTTTTAAAAAAGTAACTTAAAAAAATCATTGGATCTTAGAGTTGGAAGGGACATTAGACATTCCCAGATTCTATTAGAGCTGCCCCCAATAGAAAGCCTTGTGAGGAGTGAGTTCTGGCTCTTAAGTGGCCAAGCAGAGGCCAATTGACCCCAGGCCTGGGATGATAGCTGCTTTGTTGGCCTCCACAGCTGGATCCTGGCAGTGGGGCTCAGAAACAAGGGCAGCCACATCGATAGTAGTCTCTTCCCTCCTTTTCCAGCAGCTAAAATAGTCTTCGCTGAGGGTGGGTCTGTAGATGGATGAGCTCAGGGCCTGGGCTGGGGACTCCGAGTAGCACTGCTGTGGCACCTGGGGCTCCCATTCCTGGGCATGCCTCACCTGGGTGACCGAATTTTAGTTCCCTGTTTTGGGGGAGGAAGCAGCAGCCTTTGAAAGGGGTGCTGATGACCTGGAGTAGAGGAAAGGCCTGGGGCTTGGACTCAGGACACACCTGAGGCCTCACCTAGCCCCAAAGCTCTGTCTGCACGCCACTTCCTCCTGCCCTGGCTTGCTGCTTTTCTGACCACATTAACAGATGGGAGCAGTGCCATGGCGAGCATGAGCCCCAGATAATCAGCCTTTGGTTTAGGAATGATCTACTCCATGCCCTTTTCACACCGATTATCCCCCTAGTTTTTCTTCTGTTGAGGCTGAAAACAAATGCTTTAATATACTAGGAGTCCATATTAGAAGTGAGTGGCCTAGAGCGTGTTCATGCTCAGAAATAAGCTGTCCTGCAGATAATGAAGATTGCTTTTAGTTTAGTTCCCTGTAATCACATTAGCTGATATTTTTATATGTTAATCCTTTTCAACTTTGGTGATTTTGTGTGTGTGTGTGTGTGTGTGTGTTTCTCCTGTATACCCCATTTAGACTTGACTGGCCTCCTAGAACCTTCTTTCTGCATCTCTCTATTCCCGGGTTCAGTAACTGGCTCCCATTCTATTTTGGGGTGCTGTTAAAGTGAACCTAATGAAAGCAGAGGTTTATAACCCTGAGCCTGTTCTTTGTGTCCTGGCCCTGTCTGGGAGAGTCGCTTGCTGTGTATGTGTGTGTCCTGAACACAGCTTTTCACATGGCCTGTACCTCCTGGCATCGTAGGGAACCCGTGTCAGCTCCTCCATATCTCACTGACAACTTGGGGATATCTATGATGCTCTAGCCGTGCCCACTTAGAAAGTGAGAAAGAAGTCCCTGATGAGGGGGTGAATGATACTTAGCGACTTCTCAGGACATACCTGCCAGCTGCTGGGTCATCTAGACACACTCCTGGATGGATGCTGGTGGGGGAACCCACCCTCAGGAGGGGAGGGGCAGCAGAGAGATGGCTGCAGGGCAGTGGATTGGCATCTACCCTGCATTCTGAGGGGCTCTGCCTTCCTGACTGGGTCTAGCCCACACTTAGCCATGAGCAGACTCTTCCAGTTAGATTGTTCGCTGACCTCCTTTGATTGCCATTCCCCATTCCCAGCCCCAACCTTTCTGTTTGTTCCTGGGCAGTGGGCTCATCCAGGGGGGCTATGAATGGAGTTTTGGTACAGGTAACTTCACCTCCTTGGATTTTCCCTGTCCCAGGCCCCTTCATTTTATGGCCAACACTTCACCCATATGTGAGTGCCTGTCGCAGGGAAGGCACTGGCTGAGCACCTGGGAGCTTGGCTTGAGAGAGTGGATTGGACTGCCTCCCCACCCTTCCAACCCATGAAATCCTTGTCTAAGCTGACCTAATTACCCGAGTGAGGGCTATTGGCTATAGATGCCCAGCAGACGCTGCACTTTGAGGAGGAGGGGATCCTTGGACAGGGTGGGTGTGCCACTCTGGGATTAACACTTTGGTTGCTGCCTTCCTAGGACAAGTAACTCCTTTACTTTGACGTCTGTCCAATGGGAGTGAACTCCCTTGGAGTTCTTCTGGGCTGGTTGCCCTGCCTGATCATCAAGAAATCTCAAGGAATCACAGTCCCAGCTTAGCATGGGTCTGCCTCACCTGGCATTTTTCTTCCTCTCTCTTGGTGGGATAGTCAGGAGAGGATGTATTTAGCCGGAAGCCCTAATCTTTGCTTCCCAGGTTCCCTCCCAACCCTGGCCAGCCAGGAGCCATTTGGTTCCCTGGGAAGTCCCTGGTTTGAAGCAGTTTTCACCGAGCCCTACCTGCCCTCACAGAGCTGACAGCCATGCTTCTAGACCTGCCACCCACAGGGAGCTGCACCCTGGAAGGCAGTGGGTCAGGCCTGTTCATGCAGCTCAGCAGCAGGGATCCAGATGTGCTTTATTAAAAAAATTACTTATTAAATTGATTGGGTGACATTGGTCAACATGAACACATAGGTTTCAGGTGTGGGTCTCTATGTTGCAAGATCTGTATGTTGTACCGTGTGCCCCTCCCCACCAAAGTCATATCTTCTCCTGTCACTTTATGTTAGGCCTCCCTTCTCCCCCGACTCCCTTCCCTCTGGCAACCACTACGCTGCTATTTGTATTCATAAGTTTCAGTTTTATATCCCACATACGAGTGAAATCATATGGTTCTTAGCTTTTTCTGTCCGACTTACTTCACTTCGCATCATGTCCTCAAGGCCCAGGCATGATGTAGCACAGGGCACTATTTCATCCTTTCTTCTGGCTGAGTAGCAGCCCATTGTGTAGATGGACCACATCTTCCTTATCGGGTCCTCTATCGCAGGACTCTCCGTTGTTGTCATGTATTGGCCACTGTGAATAATGCTGCATGAACACAGGAGTGCATATATCTGCGAATATATGATTTCGAGTTTTTCGGGTATATATCCAGGAGAGGAATTGCTGGGTCATATGGTAGCTCTATTCTCAATTTTTTGAGGAACCCCCAGACTGCTTTCCATAGAGCTTGTACAGTGTACATTCCCACCAGCAGTGAACGAGGGGACTTTTCTCCACAACCTC